>JFHB01000169.1:0-67792 GCA_000729835.1 Atkinsonella hypoxylon
TATTATAAAATAGAATTATAGTATATATATTTAGTTATATATACTATATATATATATAGTATATATTACTAAACCTTAGTATATTAACTACTTTACTTCTTCTTTTTATATAATATTTTAGTATAAAAGATTTCTAGCTTATATATACTATATATATACTAAGTTTATATATTATACTACTGCTTTTTTCTATAGAAGGTTATAGTAAGAAAGATTTATAGCTTATATATACCTTATATATTCTATATTTATATATTATACCTATTTTTCTTATATAATATCTAAATAAGTAAGTTTTTAAAGAGGTATATACTGTATATATATATAGTATATACCTAGTATATATAGAATTAAAATATTAATTTACACTAATACACTATACATTAAGTATATACTAGGTATATACCTAGTATATACTAAAAGCTTTACTGCCTGCAAAAAATACACCCTTTTTGGCTCCACCCTGGACTAATGCACATATAGTCTGGACCTGAGATTTACTGGAACCCCGGAGGGGTAGCGGGGCACGTGACCCCCCACGCAAACATTGGCCGTGGCCAGTAGTTAGTTAATGCTCACATCAAACCTCCTGCAAAGCTATACCGGCCGACACTGGGATGCCGCCGCTATGGTACAGTAGTGCCTGGATACAAGTCTAAATGGAACCAAAGCGCCCACTCGATTTTGGGCACGATCTGGTGGACGGAATGCAAAGGTCGGATCGTACGAACGGCGTCAATGCGCTTTTGCGAGAGCAGGAGCTGGCCCTGAAGCTCTCCAGTCTCCATCGCCAACCAGTTCGGTAGAAGCAACTTGGTCGAGGAACTAACTGATGGCTCATTGAGAATGTCGAGAAGAAGTCAAAAGTGGGGAACAGCACGAGTAGATGCGACAATTAACGCCGAAACTGCATCATGATGTCCGCTATTGAACACAAAAGGGCACTCTGCTTGTGCCTGAGCCACGTCACATTCTTTATACCATCATTCCATGACATGAACATAATTCACTTATAGGCTCCTTGCGATTATACTGCCATGACGCCGGATATTCGCTATCATTCGTACTGGAACAGGTCTTAGTTTGTACATGTTTGCAATTCTGTCTCTGTATCGTAGAAGTTAAAAGGTATAGAATCTCTTCATTGTGTCGCAAGGCTGGCTTATACTTCTCGCGCTTGCGCAGCTACATGGCCACTCAGTCATCTGTGCCTTTTTACATAAAGTAAGTGATACGAACCTGATTTCATGACCAGCATGCTACCTTCCACCGCCAATGTATACTAGCTACACAAGCGCTCAGGATTGCGTCCTTGGACCACAGCCTGGATGTTGAGCATGACAGCAAGTCATCTTATCTTATTGAGGGCATTCCCTAAGGAATGTAAAAGGGCCGTCTGGCCAGTCATACCCCTTTGACAGTGCTCACGGGGCCGCGGAGATGTTGTTGGTTTACTGACGCCACCCACTTTGTCTCATAGACTAATAGCACAGCGGCCTCTCTTCCTCGCTTGCTTGGATTCCGTACATCTTACTCTTGGCTCTTGCTCAGAGAGATATACAGATCATCGCTTACTTCGTTCCACGAGCATTGTCCACGCCATATGTATTGCGGTACTACAACGCTGAGCCTCACGAGGTTCGATAGCTTAGCTGATCTTGAGAAACCGTACTACATTCTATGTGTTGGCGTCAGTATGTTGCACGGAGTAATACCGGAGAGTTTCTTGACAAGAGAAAAAAAAAGCCCGATCCGGCCACCTATTCGAAGAGAGAGAGGTTTACATCCGTCGTGCTCCGCTCTATGCGGAGTACTCCGGAGTGTCCTGTATCATCATTGAAATCGTGGTGTTTGACAACAGCAACAATGCAACCGGCCTAGTAGCGGCGAACGACGAGACTCGAACTCGGGTATGTAAGATTTGAAGAAAGGGTCTGCGGCTTGGCCATGTGGCCACTGACTACCATGTAGCGTGAACAAGTTATTTCTGCCTGAATGACCGCTTGGGACATGACATGACTCATTTCAAATTCGACAGCAATCCTAACCAGTCCAAATGTCTGCTGTGCTGTCTGTACATAAAAGCTTATTGGTATTTATTAATTTGAGACAAAAGGCAGCCTTCATATCAAATGGCAACTTTCTTTGGTGGAACCCTCCACTGGGGCGAGCCTAAAATGGATGTACTGGCGTCATGAGCTGCTGCCAGATGTGCTAAATTGATAGGCTACGTTGGGAATCCCAGCGGGGACGGTTTTTACTCGGACTACAGTTCAAGGGTTGTTGAGTGTACAAGGTGTCGACAGGTTGAGTCGTACATCGGACCACGCGGGCTGGGCGCAACGCCACGGAGGACTTGGACCGCGCGGGTATGATATACATACACTCTGAGCCTCGCGTAATTGTGCGCTAATCTGCAGAAAGGTAGGAAACACTTTTTCAAAATTAACTATCCATTGATAACTGCTGTCATGACAAAAACGAGTGACGAAGCAGTGCAATTCTCCTCTTCCAATCTCGCCAGCTGATGAGAGGAGAGACAATAAGTCCTCAAGAAATAGGCGCATAGAAGCTGAACTTGCCCGATGGGTCATACTTTTTCTTCAACGAGGCCAGGCGTTCCTGGCGCCACCTGTCGCTTCCGTACCATCCTCTGGGCCCTTCGTCACCATACGCATAGTTTACGTATGCTCGCAAGTCGGTGCTACCACTGGCGCCGCTAAGCACCGAACGAAGCTGGTTTCCCAAGGCCGCGGCCTCGCTGTCAAGCTTGGGACCGTTGGGCTTGTAGATGAGAAGAGGCGCCACCAGTAGGCGCGCGTCGCGATACGCAAAGGCGCTGGAACTGTCGTCGACGGCTGTGACTCCCTGAGTGGGATATCCTTCAAACATGAAGAGGGAGTTGCTGAAGGCGGAGGAGCCCCTTGTTGCATTGGCAAAGATGCTGTATATCTTCTTCTGCGCGTCCACGTTGTAGGAATCGAGGTAGATGGGGAACCGGGGATTGGCCATTCCGACCTTCTGGCATGGTGGCGACGAGAGAGCGATGCCAGTCCAAGCAGCAAGGTCGCGGTAGGTACCGCTCTGAGGCGTAACAGAAATTGGGCCAATGTCGTGAAAAGGCTTGGTGTACTTGGCATCTACTGCGTTGACGCCCTCCTGAATTATGTAGAAGATGATGATGGGCTAAACAGCAAAGCTGGGTCAGCCGACTAGTGACTCATCATATGGGTTTACGATTGGGCACTTGACTTACGTTGTCGGGGTCGATGGTCGGATCATGAAGCCAGTACGACCAGTTGATAACGTCTACTGGCTGCGTGCCGTTCTTCAAAAGGTATTTATTCGCGGCGTCGTAGACAGCGCCGACCTTGGTGCCAGAGAAAATGATAGTCTCGATGGCCCAGTTAGGGTACTGAATATCGTACACCTTTGTGGTGACCGACGTCACAATACCGAAGTTGTGGCCAGCGCCTTTGATCGCCCACCAAAGATCCGACTTGGAGTCGATCGTCTTCAGCGTTCCATCGGCAAGAACCATGTTTACAGAGACGAATTGGTCGGCAACGAGGCCGTGACGGCCCTGGAGCCAACCATGTCCGCCTCCTAACGCGGGACCCATGAGACTGACGCACTCACAAGTTCCAGTCACTGATACCCGCAAGTTAGTCGACAGACATTCATGATCCGGTCTCGCAGCAGAAAGTAACGAGGGGTGTCTGTGTACTCCAGACTTACCGGTCTGTTTGCCAGCAGCCCACAGCTTGTCTGTAACGTCCTTGGACATTGCGCCCCCCCCGATCGTGGCTGTCTTTCCATCTTTGGAAACCTGAACGGAATTGAGTTGATCGAGGTAGATCTCAACGCCGGACTTCATCTTTCCTAAGGTTGTGATGGACCCATGAGCGCCATTGTAGACCAGGAAAGGCAGTTTCTTCTCATTAGCAAGTTTGACCTGCATCACATTAGTCACGCCCATAGTAGGAATATAGCCACGGCCATATTGACTCACGATTTCCACGACATCTTTCTCTTTTGCAGGGACCATGACAACATTCACTGTTGGTGGATTCAACACCGACCATCGTGAGGAAGCATTGTTGAAGCCCTGTGATCCAGGGAAATAGACCTTCGTGAGAGGTGAGGACTTAGGTTGGAGCTCCTGGGCCTCGCCAATGTCTCGAGGGAAGACTCCTGGTACCAAGTCCTGAGCTGCGGATATGGGTATGCTGTGGCAAGAAGATGTTAACGCCCAAGCGGCCACGGCGGCGACCACCTCGAGCTTGAATCTTGTCATTGCGACGGGGCCGAAAGTGTCGAGGACGACTCGACTCGAATGAGGTGAGACTGGTGACTGCTTTATTGCTTCGCTTATTACACAAGGTAAATGGAGAGGGTGCACGAGTGTGGACGTGGTGCAGTGTTACGTCACACAGGCTTTTAACACGGAATGTTCTGAATCTAAACCAGAAGGAAATCCCGGCAGTTTTGTACGTCAAGTAGAGGTCAATCAATGACTAAGAGCAGAAACCAAACTAGGCAGAACAGAAGGCGAGATGGCGAGAAGGAGGACATCCGTACTCTTATTAAAGAGCGGCGCGGCAATGCCTTGTCCAACGTCAGCTATCCCCGGCCGATTCCATGGAAGGGGGGGGGGGGGGGGCCGGTCATGTCGTTCACATCATCAGGAAGGAGGGAGAATCGCCACTGCGTGCTGGTGGTGGCTCCTGCCCGATCCCGATCCCTGTGAGATCCCTTGATCCCGTAGCCACCATGGTTCTGGGTGGCACAGAGAAGGGGTCCAACTCTCGACTCTTGGACTCCTGACACACGCACGGAGGACGACATCAAGACACTTTGACATATGTAGCTTCTTGCTCGGTTCTTTTCAGCGGGGCCAGCTAGCGGGTTAGTAGAAGTCAAGCGAAGGCAACTGGTGGCTCGCTTCTTCTATGAACTCTAACGCCTTTTGCCCCGGGCTTTTTTTTTCCGTTGTTTCTTGTTTTTATTTTTTTTTATTTTTTTCCCCCTTGTTATATGGAAAGAAATTATGACTTCTTTAGCCGCCGTCATGTCTCTTCATCGGCGTGTCCCGCCCGAGCTGTGAGACGAGCTTTTAATGAAATATGCATCAATCTTAGCATCACTTCATCCCTTGGCTGTCGCATGTCCAGCCATGTGTCTGCTTACACCCTGCAATGGATGACATGACATGAATACAACAATGAGACCCTTTTTGGAAAAGACGAAACTGCTGCAAAAAGGAAATATTAGCGATCGGCACTTACATATCCTGTTCTGGTATATCAAACCGTCGCAATTGACAGCCTTATAATCCTAGTCGGAATACAGCGCCACCCATTCATTTCTACGCTCCGTAGTTGCAGGACCACAGTACTAACTCTCCATGGGTCTTCAAACTGGTGACAGCCTTCGTCCTCGCTTCCCATCAGCAGGGGGTTCCCTGCCCTGTCTTGGCTAATTTGCCGACGCCTTACCTGATCGTTCTTCGCCTCATGGCTGTCCACATGGCTGTCCACATGGCTGCTCGGGTTGTTGGGATTTGATGCCGCCACTCTGGAAGAGGCGAATCTTTGATTTTGTTCTCGACTTGGCTGTCCGAATAGGGGATGTGTTTGTCATCCCTTGATGGTGGTAAGTGGTGATGAGCTTCGCGCTAGTAACATACATGACGTTCCTAGCTAAGACGAGTGGGATTTTAATGACCTAGTTTCTATACCGTGGGGTACTATATCAAAGCAAACAAGGCCACCCGAACGCCATCAACGGCTTCATTGCCACAGCAGCGGCGGCCGGGACAACGGAACTTGTACTTATGCTTTGCTTGTTATTGCCAGATATGATTGTGGACGTGGATACATGTATGGATTGGCCCTTCGTTTTTGGAGGCTTGTTGGTCCTAGTGCCACCTTGATTATTATTGCTGTTGCCACTCCCATCACCACCTGAATTGCCCCATTACTGCCTACGCCGCCATTTTCTCCGCATCGCTGATGTGCCTTCATGAACTACCATTACCGTTGCTATTGCCACTGCCACTGCCATCACCGTTGCCGCCATTGATAGCTCTGGCGCCTGAGTTATCGCTGGGTCTGACCCCGTACGAACCTAGACCTCCCGAACGGCTTGGCGTCGAGCTAATTTCGAGCTGAAACCAGAATTATTAGACCCCGAACTGGAGCTGGAAGCCTGGAACCATCTAAATCTGAGTTGAGACCGGAGCCATTTGATCCCGAGTGATGACGATGGGTGGCTGACGTTCTTATCAGTTTCTGTGTCCATTGCAGCTCCCCGACCTGAGCATAGACCAGTTGCTCTGGAGAGAAGGCATGCAACCTGGACCTCATCCACGGCTTGGCTTGGTTCGTCTTACTTGGATGCCATGGCCGTGGATACCGAGTAATCTAGACTGGGCTTATTCGTATCACTGGCAGTTGCCACAGAGGTAAAAAGTGTTTCTCATGTTCTGGACTAGCCCTAGTCGATTGACTTCGTCCTAGGGTTTGAGAAACAATGTTTCCAGGACCCATAGACCAACTTGTATTTCCCTGGAAAACCGTTGGAGCTAGTGGGCGACTAGACGATAGCGCTATTGCGTGACTGGCAATATGCTGAGATGGCATGAAATCGTAAGTACCCTTGCTCTACATGAAGACAAGCTGATCGACCATGACATCAAGCCCCTTCTACCTTTGCTGAAGCTTGTATTACAAGGACAGCCTTTGACTTGTCGGGACTTGTCAGACCCTGCTTTTGGAAAAGGCCTATTCAATCTATCAGCGACGTTGTGTATTTTGACTGGTCGTGGAGCGAGTCCCATTCCTTCCTCCAAAGGGCCACTTGACAAATATTTCATTGTTATTCCGACGGAAGACGGTAATCGAAATGCTTGGTAGGAAAATACTATTTTGTTAAACCGCTAGGATACGGATATCTCCATAGGCTATGAAAGCAAAGCGTAACACGGGACGTGACGAGCAGTTGTTCATGTGGCATCTGGTCACGCAACGCTGAGGTCATAATGCAAAGAGCTACGGACCTGTCCAGCTAGGTATAGCATCACGCACGGTCACGGCTGAGAAACAGTAGCAGAAACTGTCTTGCTTAGACCTAGCGGTAATAGAGACTAAGTTCTCGCTTGCATTCTTGTGGAGTTTGCGACCGTTGAAAAGATATTCGGCGACTGGCCGATCGGTACATGCATTCAACATGGAAATGCCAGGCTTGAATTACAACTTTCTCACTCGTGTATTGCACATTGCCAGCAAAAACAAAGCCGGCACGGTGCAGAAATCGGCTTGGCGGAACGACCGCGTTGACAGCAGATGATAAGGAACTTGTCGCAGCTAGCATCCCTCTTCATAGTTGGGCAATTGAGTTGAGCCAATCTGCAGACTTGGGGGACTTATTTAGAAGGAAAGGAGAATGCCGGGATTCTGCGAAAACCAAGAACTGCATCTTGTTACGTGATTGAAGCCCTTCCACGATCATCTCACAGTGGCACCACGCGGCCTCAAGGTCTTTCCAGTCAGACTTAATTGCTCTTTCAGATCTATCTTCCCGCCCCATGATTTCATCCTGAACTACTGCACCTTGTGAAAGCCTTACAACGAGACTTCTAGGCCTTTGACGATATGCAATCCGACGGGAACGAGACGAGAACTGGCGGTCTGGACATCTTGCTCCTGTCACACAAACATCATGGACTTTTACCCGCGCGACAAGAATTTACCCTTGATCCTTCTTTTCAGTTGAACCACATGGGAGCACTAGAGATGCGAAGGCTATGGGGCCCGTTGGCAGAAATGGTTTGCCCCAAGGTGACAAGATGCATCACCCACATGTTGAATGAACTGCTCCAGCGTTGTACCTTGCACAATGTTCAAATGCCAACTTTGCTCCACCGAAAGTCATCCCCCTTCTCCAAGAGAATGCCTACTTTACGGAGGAGTGCTTATGCTGTACCACTGCCAGGAGTCAGCCCCAGGATCCCTGTATAGAGCCAGCCAGTTCCTTGCCTTATTCCACAATTGATCCTCATCTCCTACTCTCGTACCTTCTACGTATTGCATCTAGGTATTTGAGAAGAGAAAGCCTCACGGTAGCAATCTCTTAGGCGTGCGAGGATAATACGCCGCGAGGTGGACGCTTGGTAGTCCCAGAAACCAAGCAACCACGCGGTCAAGGCCAATGCCACCTCCGCCATGCGGCGGCACACCGACCTGTTGAAACGTCGTCAAATACTCCTTGATGCCAGCACTTTTCGGGTCGACACCCTTGGCGCGGATACGCTCCTCGAGTTCAGCCGGATTATGAGTTCGTTGACCGCCGGAGAGCACTTCCTGCCCACGGAGGAACATATCGAAGGCATTTGTAACACGAACACCATCTCCTACCGTAGCACCGGCATCGTCAACCTTGGCGTAAAATGGCCTCGCCGTCTCAGGAAACTTATCAATGACGTAAAAGTCCGTCTTGTACTTGGCGCGGACGACTTGGCCAAGGGCTTTCTCTTGAGGGGTGCTCATATCTTCATCGTCCCGTACATTTGAAAACTCAGGGGGCCCTTCCTCTCGCAGAAGCTTTTGTGCCTCGGCGAAGGTTAAACGGACTTCTTTACCTGTCTCGGGCAGGAGGAGAGGTTCTGAATGGTAAACGGATCGGACTATATCAATTTGGTCCGCACATCGTTCTGCATTGGAAGCAAACCCAGTTAGAACATTGTACACAAAGATGTCTTCCTGGAAAAATCTAGGGACCACCAGGTGAATGAATACTGACCTTGGATTCCACGGAAGATGGATAATAGCACACCCTCCAGTATGGAAAGAACTTCAGTGTAAGAGTCTTTGATTTCCATCTCAACATCAAGTCCTGTAAACTCGGTCATGTGCCTCGGTGTGTTGGAATTTTCGGCCCTGAAAACGGGGCTTATGCTGAACACACGCTCCCTTCCTCCTGCAATCTCGAATTGTTTGTAGAATTGGGGCGATTGGGCGAGAAACGCCTCCTCGCCAAAATAAGCGAGTCGAAAGACATTTCCGCCGCCCTCCGATGCTGCGCCAATGAGACAGGGCGGTTCAAATTCCTTGAAACCGCGGGATTCGAGGTATGAGCGAAAGAGCTTCTTTACTTCGATGCGGATATCCTGTGCCGTATTAATGAGTACCCATATTATAGTCCATCATCGACCGACGTACCGCAATGGCTTGCTGAACAGGAGCGCGCTTGTGCATGGCAATGTTGTCGAGATGAGTGAGCATGCTTGCGGCTGGCGCCGTACTCTCGGCAGCGGCCTCAGCAACTTTCCCGGTGTCAGGATCTCCTACTTGATCACTCTCATCGCTAAAATTGACGATGGGCTGGCTTGCGGTCGCTATGGTCATGCCAAGTATGGCGGGAGCCGGCGCTAGCACGAAGCACTTTGTGATATGAAGCTCGAATCCGGAAACTCGGCAGCTCTTGACGGGTTCGAGAGGTTGCTTCACCTTGGCTTCAACCGCTACGTAGCTTTCGGGGTTGATGCTGGTTACCCATTTGACCATACGTCGACTGACAACGGGCTCCTCTTCAGAGGCCATAATGACGCCCTGGATGTCCCAGTTGCCCGCCTTGCGAAGCTCAACAAAGCCCATTTTGGCACTCTGTACGCGAGATTTTTGAAGCCATGCACGCACGACGACCGTTTTTCCATTATAACTTTCGTCAAGAGAGCGTATCTCGACTTCTTCGGCGTCCTGATTAAAGGCCGAGGTCGTGGTCTGCCTGTTTCCGTAATTGTCCTTGGCGGGGTCGTCCTCGAGATTGACGGCGGCGGCGGCGGCGGCGAGTTCTGCAGCACGTTGGGCCTTCAAAGCCTCCTTTTTCGCCTTAGCCTCGGCCTTCTTCGCGCCCTTTTTTGACGTTGGAGCGCTCGACTCTTCCATGATGCTGGTGTTAGCCCTACGTAATCGGTGGCTGAACTGAGGCAATACCAAAAAAAAATGGCATAGGGTTGAGGGGTAGTGGAGGGATGATGAGGGGTCACTCTGCCACGTGACATGCTGAGGACATTAATGCCGTTTCTCCTGGGAGACAGAAGGTCTGACCCACCGCCTCCCTTTCAGTCGTTAAACATGTGAGACTACGGTGACCAATGAGCCAATTCGTGACTCAGTTGTGTAGCAACTAAGCCTCTAGAGAGTGGGACATGACTCCGTAAGTACGACTTTTTTACCTGTTGCAGGGATGTTCTGAAGAACCGTTGCGCTCGTTAGAGGCCTAACTTGACAAAGACATTAGTGAAGGCTCTAATAATGAAGTACTTAAGTAATAAGTCACTAATGGGCAGATTACTTGTAAGAGCTACTACAATTAAAAGCCTTACTACCTAGGCACCTAGGTACCTGGTAGGTAGGTATGCTGCGAAATTAAAAAAGCAAGCGCACGTCGCGTGTGGGTTCCAGTAAGGGCGACGCCGTGAGAACCCTTATGGGTAATGACGCGCCTAGGTTGCTATGGCCCAGTTAGACACTCCCTTTCGGCGATACCTCCAAGCCCCATGAACATGCAACTTCTCCTTCCCGCCCTCCTCATGCCGCTCCTCCTCATATTCCATGATTCACCGCTCTGGCTCTTCGAACCTGCTGCAGATGAAAGCACCGGTTCTTGAAAATAAGATTAATACCGCATCCGCCAGTTGTGCCACCATCTTGTTCAATGACTGCATTATCCTAGCTGCCAACTACTCAATTGTGGAGGGGTATCGTTCTCGTCGATGTTCAGCCCTCCCGACCCATAGCGACATCAGAACCAATTTCCACGGAACCCAGATCGACGTCTATCTCTAGCTCTTTTTTCTTTTTCTTTTTTTCGATAACGATATCTTCAAATTTTCGCGTTCTTTGGACTCAAGTCTTTCCGCGATTTGTCAACGGCACTACGCATATGGCAGCTTAACTTACACTTCCCTTGGAGACTGTAGCCAGGAAGTCCCAGCAATGGAGCTGGGTGTCCGGAATATCGACAATGACACCCGCGGGTGGATCATGTGCGTCGTCAGTGGCATAGGTGCGTTATCAGATGGCCCCCTCGAATGCAATTTGCGTGGTTCGACTAAAGAGTGCCTGAATAGCGTGCATCGCCGGCGCCTCAATCATCTGTGTGGATTACATCGTCCGCCTGTTCCCGGGCAAGCACAGTTTTCGCGTTCAGGACAGCAACGTCTTCTTAGCAAGCTCTCTGTCCCTGAGCTTTGGTGTAATGGTAAGCATGCGCAAACCTACCTGCGATGAACACATTCCAGGCAGGCAGACTAACAGGCATGGTGCTCGACTCCAGATGTTCTCTGCGTTATATAGCATGCTTCCCGAAAGCAAAGATTACCTCGAAAAGGACGGTTGGGATGATCAACCCGCCGGCCTCCTAATCATGGGCTGTTTCATCGGGGGATTTTTTGGCATACAGGCCGTATCGCGCCTGTTGCATCAACATATGCCCTCTCATGTCGTCGACTGCGACCATACCCACGACGATGCGCTGCCCACACAGGAAAGCGACTCGCGCAACCACAGACGCAGACAGTCTCGGGTCAGCAGAGCCCGTAGGCGCCTGTCCGGGCCGCGATCATCGCATGCGCACGCTGTGAAGTTTGACGCCGAGCGTGCAGCAGGCGGAAATGGCATTGCTCATGCCACTGACTCTACGCCCTTGTTACAATCGATGGTAGAGACGGATAACAATGAAGTCCAGAGTCATAAATCGCAGCAGCGACATGCCTCCGCTAGAGGTGGTGAAATGCCGCAACAGCCTACAAGTCCACCATCATCTGCTCGACACCGTGCCACAACTGATGTAGAGGCTATAACGCGCCGACCATCTATGTATGATGGACTGATGTCCTTCGTCAAGGACACCAAATGCAACTGCGACGAAGGGGGCTCATGCTACGGCTACACCGATCCATGTGGTCAAGAATGCTTCAAACATTTGTCTACACGATCATCACAACGAGCATCACAAAGTGGCTCTCGCCTTCCCGCCATGATACGAACAACCACGGGACCATTCTTCCCGCAATCTGGTTCCGTCTTTCACGGCGCCGGACACGATCACGCCCATGAGGGTGATCAACCAATAAGCCCCTTATTTCGCACCAGCAGGGCTGCCTCTCGCGAGCCTCTCCTCTCACCCACCGACGAACAGCCCGAGAATGAGTCCGATGGTTGGTCCACCTGCTCATCAGCCCAGCATGCCGATATCGAAAACCAACAACATCATCATCACGTTCCCGCGAACGCCTTCCTCTCTATTGGCCTCCAGACATCCATTGCCATTGCTCTCCATAAATTTCCAGAAGGATTCATCACGTACGCCACCAACCATGCTAACCCCGCGCTCGGCTTCAACGTATTCATGGCACTCTTCGTGCACAACATATCCGAAGGTTTCGCCATGTGTTTACCCCTGTACATGGCTCTCGGTTCACGTTGGCGTGCAATTTTCTGGTCTACCGTCTTAGGAGGGATGTCTCAACCTGTTGGAGCCGGCATGGCGGCACTATGGTTCAAGCTTGCACAGAGATCAAACATCTCTCCCAATGCAGTCGTGTATGCATGCCTCTTTGCCCTCACATCGGGAATCATGGTCAGCGTCGGATTGCAGCTATTTGTTGAGGGACTGAGCCTGAATCATAATCGCAACCTGTGTATATTCTTTGGATTCTTAGGCATGGTAATCCTGGGTTTGAGTAATGCATTATTTGCGGCACATTAGCCTCGACCTGCGACGCTCCGTGTTTTTCTTTTTTTTCTCTTTTTCCGAAACTAGGAAGGGACAAAATGATAGAAACTGGGAGTATAGGCGTAAAATTGTTTTTCGGTTTTTTTTTTTTTCCATTGATAAAAAAAACATTGAATAAATTGGCTTTTCATTAGTACACAAGCAAAGTGTTAGCAATTATCCCAATATACACCCACCTTCAAAAGTGCGATTAAAATTCATATAGCGACCATTATGATTGTCCTCTAGATGCATGCAAATAGATTTTTTTATTCGTTCCTGCCCAGGACCTTGACGTAATCTGCTTGTGCTAAAAACATAAGCGCCATTGTTGCTTCGTAAGACCGAAATGTTTTCCCATCCTTACATCACATGTACTCGTCTATAAATCGTATACCAGGGTTGTCATAGTCTAATCCCTCGTCAAAGAAAACTAAGATACTGGTGGTGTCAGCAAGCTACGGCCCGGCCAAGCTAGGATCTACGTCTAAATCTGGTTCGTGCGGAACCCCGCTTTTTAGAAACAATAGGTTGGCCTCGTCTTGAAGCCACTCATCTCTAGGAGGGCCATGATCCATTTGCATTGTAAACATATCGTCTTGGTCCATTGGTGCCGACCAGGACGGTGGACTGAAGTCCTGGTCAAAAAGAGATTGCTCCGACAAGGCATTCATATCGGTCATGAAGGGAGCTTGATCGTTGGTGGTGGGCGGGGGCTCGTGACCCTTGGCAAGATGGACTTGTAGGTCGTGATAGCGTGTGAAACCTTCGTTGCACTCCGCGCAGAAGATAGTTTGTTTGAGTAGGTTCGCTACGCCGGTGAGTTCGTCGATCAGCGAGGCTGGGTCGTTGGAGGACTCAGTCTTGGAAAGCTTGGGGCGCTCATGCCCAAGGTGGATGAAGCGAATGTGATCTTCCATCCGGACTTTTGTGCTGAACTTCTGGCCACACCCGCGTTCGTTTGACCAGGCTTCGAAATCGGGTCCCGCGAGATCGACCTGGCCGCAGACGAAGCGGAATCCTTCATGGGCCGTGAGAACGTGAGCCTTGAGGTTGGAGTTTTTGGTGAACTTCTTGTGGCAGCCTGGGTGTGTGCAGGCATGAGTCTTGCGATCCTTGACCGTCTTCCCGGAGTGATGCATGTCGACGTGCTGGTCAAGCTCCCATCTCGAGGTAGATTTAAATTCGCAGAAGAGGCAATTCTGGTGTTCCTTTTTCAGATGGGCTTGGAGAAGCAATTCGGTCGTAAAGCCTACGCGTTGTTGCGTGCCATCAGCTGCTTGTTGTTGGCCGCACTCGCCGCACCAGAATTTGAGATCCCCGTGGACCTTATCGCGGTGTCTCTTCAGGGCCGGTTTTGAATCGAATGACTCTGTGCAGTCTTGCTCGGGGCAGGCGTACGCGCGCATGTTCAGGTGCTCTTTGCGGACGTGCTTTGTGAGGGTCTCCCTTTTCCTGAAACTTTGGCCGCAGTCTTGACAGCGGAAGCGGTCTGCGCCCTCGTGAACGGCTTGATGGCGTTTCAATCTGGTGCCGGTGAGGAAGCTCTTTCCACAACCTGGGACCTGGCAGCCATATTTGCGTTCGTTGGTGTGGGCGGCTTTTATGTGTTGCTTCAGATGCTTGTCTTCGATGTAGTTCTTGTCACAGCCGTCATAGGGGCATTTGAACGGACGAGAGTTGGTATGGGAATTGAGATGGTCTCGCAATCGGGCCGGGCGGTTGTATGTCTTGGGACAGCCAGGCCATGTGCAGGCTAAAGTTTTCAGGTCTGATGGGAATCTGGCCCGCGGTGTTGTGGCAGCGGTAGCTGGTGATGCGGCGTCTGCTGTTGAACTCGGCGTCTGGACTGTGGTATAGTCATCATCTCTGTCGTCATTGTCTACTAAATTGTCAGTATAGAGATTTGTCTTGCCCATACTCTGGGGTAGGGATAGAACGCAACTGCATTGTGAAGATGCATCGTCAGCATGCAGCCTCTTGGCGGGCAAGGCCCCGACAGCTTCTTCGATAGCACGACGTTTACTCATATCTGCTGAAGGTCAATTGGGCAGATATGTACCAACGCAGTTGTACTATTTGAGCCATAGCTTGCACGAAAGGCGCGGTGGTGGGTGAATCAGCGGCAGAATAGAGGTTTGATGAAGGCGGTGTCAAGAAATTTTTTAGTTGGTCACGACCAATAAAGCTGTTTGAGCTAACTAATGTTGAGCCTATCGAGACCCCACATCGCTTGGGGGCTAGAGTCGGGGAAGCCACGGCAAAACCTAGCTCAATGTTCCCCAATTGAGGCTGCAATTTTTACGAGGCTGATGCTCTGAGCCAGCCCATTCATCACCGCGACCTTTCTGCGACACGCTTGGTTTTCTCCCCTCCCGCACAACATATCCAACCTCCGCTTTCTTGTCAATATGTCCGACTTTGGCGATGATGATGTTGGCGCCGGCGGGTGAGTTTATTCAATCTGGTCTCTGCACTAGCGATGAATCCTCGAACTAACAGCGCGTAGCGACGAGCCTATGCTCGAGGAAGAGGATGTCACCGAATACTACGAGCCCGAGGTGGTGGATGATGAGGATGGCGAGCGCGCTGAGAATGGCGACGATGCAGACAATGTCATTGTCTCTGGCGACCCGTCGGCGGCTGCCAATGCTGCTAAAGGCGAAAAGTCCATCAAGGACAAGAAGATTCCAGAAGCGGAACGCACAACCACGCCATACATGACGAAATATGAACGAGCACGAATCTTGGGCACGCGAGCCCTGCAGATCAGGTATGATGGTCTTTGGCAAGGATGCACGGATGCATCACTAACTAGTGACAATAGCATGAATGCGCCAGTGCTGGTGGACCTCGAAGGCGAAACAGACCCGCTTCAAATCGCTATCAAGGAACTTCGAGAAAAGAAGATTCCCTTGATTGTGCGACGATATCTCCCCGACGGCTAGTAAGTAGCTCTTCGTGCCAAGGCGCAGCACTGTTGTGAGGTACTGAAGATTTCGACAATTAACAATATCCCAGCTATGAGGACTGGACATGCGAAGAGCTGCTACAATAATCGGAACAAATTAATCACTTTCAAGCCCTATTGTTGGTCCTAGGGCACGTCGCTTTTCGCTTACGGATGCGGCGCTCATTACGACGAAAGCAGGCCGTTATCAAAATCACGGCATCCTCTCGAAAATGGCATTCACCCTCGCGGCTGAGTCCTCCGGTCGTCATGTACTTTTCATCAGCGCGGCGTTTTGATATTCAGGTCGAAAATGTTGGGCATAGATAAATTGGAGAGAAAGACACGGATCCGTCCGACACTACGGAGATACGCTCGGAACGTTTGATTCTGGGTTCACGGTCATGTGTTGAACATTTGTTGCGGGTACAAACCTGGCACATGATGGTGAACGGATACCGTGAGCTCTCCATTCAGTTCGCAACGAGCTCTTGTTTGCATGGTCAGGGTACGGGTTTATTTTGCATCAACTAAATTAACATGTTCCTAGTTGAAATGCTATGGACGCCGGAACCTTAGCCGTTCAAAGATACCTGTCCTGCCAGAATTCGAGTTGGTGTGATGACTCAATTATCATGAGCACGTAAACAATATCACCTCGCAGCAACCGTGATATGTTGTAGATGCCGGATAATGACGATGTTCCCCGCTAAGCAAATTGCCTTGCTGGACATACGGTCAGAGACCCGAGTTCACCCCTGTTTCCCTTGTGTACGTCGATTGCCCGCACAGCAGTTTAACAACGAGCGAAATCCAACACTGAACTTTGCAGTCAACTCGAGAGTACAGACCATGAGATACTCACATGTACGACACTGGAACAAGAGCACAGCGCTGACACCGAATAGTCGATTTCCCGCTTCATCACGATAATGGCATCCAGGGAATGAAGGCACGATCGAATCAGCCCCGCCCATCAACTCGCTGTCGAACACAGCTTGGACCAAATCAAGGGTACAGTGTCCCTGTGCCATGCCTGGCCTTCGCTTCTCATTTCAAATACGACATCTGGACCA
Source organism: Atkinsonella hypoxylon (assembly GCA_000729835.1). Lineage (NCBI taxonomy): Eukaryota > Fungi > Ascomycota > Sordariomycetes > Hypocreales > Clavicipitaceae > Atkinsonella > Atkinsonella hypoxylon. The sequence continues at coordinate 16,807 of JFHB01000169.1, forward strand.
TTGGCCTAGACCTTGATACGGTGGCCGCAAAGTGGTCATTCCGCGAGGGACGCTTCGAAGGGCGGAGCATAAGAGGTGAGGTCATGCCTGGTGGAGGCGGTAGGAATGGAACAAAGCTTATGTATGGAGTCCTCGCTTATCTGCCCTTGCTCCATGCTTTTTACTCTTCCCTTGAACTCGTTTCTTTTTTCTTTTTTTCTTTTTTTTTTCTTTCCCTTTTCCTGTCCCTTTTATAGTGATATACAATTGTGTGCTTGGGTTACCCTTCTCGTGAACCCATGGTAAAACTGTTGGTCTGACAGGCTGTCCCCTAGACAGAATGATTGTGCGCAATCACGGAGAAAACAATAAGCTCCAAGCAGCGCACCTGAGCACGCGGCACAACCTCGTCACCCACGATGGAGACCATCATCATATTCATGCAGACCAAAGGCATGAGAGTGGGAAAAGGAGGGGTGCTGGATAAGCTTCGACAGATTCTGAGGGGAGTACAGTAAATCTCGGGTCCAGACCATGTGTGCGTTGGTCCAGAGCGGGTGTATTTTTGGGCAGAATGGTATATGCCCAGCATATGCTGAGCATATACTAATTACGTAGTATTAACTTCTGAGCAAGAGATCTAGAGTCTATAGAGCGTGCATTTATATAGCACTATACTACTAGATATTAGTGCATATACTACTCAATATAAAAATGTTTAATTCGCACTAATACACTGTGTAATTAGCATATGCCAAACTCTTTACCGACCCGTTTTGGACCCGCTCTGGACCAACGCACACATGGTCTGGACCTGAGATTTACTGGAACCCCTGGGGGGGATTCCCCGCCCAGGCGTCAGGCGTCAGGTGTCATGCCGACGCGAAGCAGCTGTGGTGGAGACATGACGTCGTGACGTGACTCAATAAGTTTGCTCTCATAGATGAGCCCTGTATATAATTACAAAAGAGAGGTATGTATGTTGTTGTTTTACAGCTTTTGCAATTTTCTCCCTTCAGCGCTGCGTAATACTATGTCAGTCGCCCCCACTTGCTGTCTAGGTAGGTAGGTAGCTTCCTCGCAGTAACGGCCTCGCAGTAACGGCCTCGCAGTAACGGCCTCGCCATGAGCGGAAGCGAGGTTCTTGGCTCGTACAAGAGGCATAAGAAGCATATTATATCCCCCCTCGCCCCAACGCCAACGCGGCAGTGGTCTCTTTGCCCCCGCTCGCTTAAAAAAGTCTAAAAAAAGGTTGGCCAAGCGTTGGTTTTTGCTCACAGCTCTGCGGAGACGGCCAAAGACGAACGGCGCTTGCCGTGTGCTGGCATAATTGAGGTGCCTGGGCGTAAAAGTGGAGTATCAGACTCTAAAACGCTCTACCATGATTAACGTCACTACTGTCGCATCACAATGTCCAAGGCCGATGACGAGTCTACGATGAAAATTGGATTCATGGAAGCAAAGTTGAGTCTCAATGCGTTCTAGCCCCCGACTGTCATTGATGCGGTGTAGTCGTACAGGCTTAGATTCGATTGACAGTTCTCTTGTGAGAGGTCAGATGCCCTTTTTTTTTTTTTTTTTTTTTTTTTTTTCCACCTGCGGAACCTCCGGGCTCCCCTGCGGCCGACTTCTATTCGTGAAATGCATCCAGAAAACGATTGACCCCTCACACAGATTAATTTAATCACCGTAATAATAAGCTTGACCCCGGCCGGGCTGCATAAAAACGACGTCAGGGCTCCGCTCGGCTGTTCAGGTGTATGTATTCGGTTTTTCTACTTAAGTCCCTGCTCGAGCCGCTTGTTTGAGTCCATCAAGCTCGACACATTCGATCAACAACAGAATATCAGACTACTACACTCTATTCTATCCCATTCCATTCCATTCCTCATACACTCCAGACAGTGCTCATCAATCAGCAAACTTACCCGCAAAAATGAAGTTCTCCATTGTCGCTGCCCTCGCCTCCGCGGCCGTCGTCTCTGCTTCACCCGTTGAGAAGCTCGAATTGGGTGGTGTAAGTTGCTCTGCACGCCGCACATACCCAAATACAGCCTCTTGGCATTCTGTTTTGATCATGCACATCAAACCACACGACAAAATTTCTTTTCAATCGTCTACACGCCATCTCATGAATCAATCGCTAACATCATCCTCAGGTCCTCCTCTGCACAGGCATCAATCAAACTGGCGTGTGCAAATACGGCCGCTATCCCCTCACGGATCTGCCCTACGAACCCAAATGCCATGACCTTGAGGCGCCGTTCTATGAAAACATAAACACCTTTGCTGTCGACGGCAACATTGAGTGCTCCCCACACAACTACAAGTGCGCCCACCGTGAGCACTGCCACAGTGGCACTGGGTGCTCGCCTGGCGTCATCGACTTCAACTCCGCGTCTAAGTTCAATCTTAGCGCCATTGGGGGTTGGAACAACTACTTCCGTAGCTTCGACTGCCGAATGAAGAACTAGGATGTCCCAACCTCAAACAAGAAGTGATATTCTATCATAACAAATGAACTGAGGGCTTGATTGCTAGACCTTTGATGTACATGTATCGTTAACGTTAATTGGTGGGATCGAGGAGAGCAGGAAGTCTTGTTTTATTCAGGCTGAATGGATCAGGCTTACTAGCAAACTTCTACCTACGAGGGATGAGATGTACATGTCTAGAACAGAATTAGAAGAAGAAGGATAGAGTTAATAACCAGTCTTTACTATTTGATTTAGACAACAGCCTCATGACACTTGACTCCATATGACGGCATGGACATTTATTTACTCGGCATTCGACTGGAGATATCAACATTGCCGGGTGGGGTAAAGCTAAGCTAAGCCCCTCTCCTTCAACAACGGAAGCTCAAGCCCCCAATTATCCCAGGTATAGTTAAAGCAACCTCTTTCATACCGCCATCATTCACACGGCGCGCGATTCCCGTCTCAGGACAACTGTAGTTACCATATCACCGCGCGCGCCAGAGCCAAAAAAAAAAAAGACAAACGAACAAATAGCATCAGATAAGCCATTCCATCCACCATGGCATTCAAAACCAACTCAACCATCACCTCCTTCGGCGGCACCATCCACAAGCTCACGCACGACTCCTCCACGACCCAAACCCCCATGAACCTAAACCTCTTCATCCCCGGCTCCGCATCCTCCTCCCAGCCCGCCCCCGTCCTCATCTACCTCTCCGGCCTGACCTGCTCGCCGGACAACTGCACGGAAAAGGGCTTCCTCCACGCCCACGCCTCGCGCGTCGGCCTCGCCATCCTGTACCCCGATACCTCCCCGCGAGGCACAAATCACCCGGGCGAGCACGACGACTGGGACTTTGGCAGCGCGGCAAGCTTCTACGTCGACGCAACACAGCAGCCCTGGAGCGCAAACTACAACATGGAGAGCTACCTCACGCGAGAACTCCCGGATCTGCTCTTCCAGGAATTCAAGCAGCTCGACGCCTCCAGGGTCTCCCTGTCAGGCCACTCGATGGGGGGCCACGGCGCCCTGACGCTGTTCCTGAAGAACCCGCACAGGTACAAGAGCGTCAGCGCCTTTTCCCCCGTTTGCAACCCGTCTGAGTGCCCCTGGGGGGTCAAGGCCTTCACGGGGTACCTGGGCACTGACAAGGAGGAGTGGAAGAAGCACGATGCCACAGAGCTGGTGAAGAAGTGGACGGGAAACCTGAATTGTCTCATTGACGTGGTAATGTTTCGAGCTCCCCACCCTGAACGGCCGTTTTGTGTGCGAGTGTGGCCGTAGAGAACTGACAAACCTAGGGCACCGGTGACAATTTTTATAAAAACGGGCAATTGTTGCCTGAGAACTTTGACAAAGCTGTCAAAGAGTCGGGCATTGATGGGCTGGTGATTCGATACCAAGATGTGAGTGTTTGATCCAGTATTTATAAAGGAGAGGGGGGAGATGATTCTAGACATGACTAACTTTTTATCACAGAGTTACGACCACTCGTATTTCTTTATATCCACTTTCGGAGAGGATCATGTCATGCATGCGGCCAAGGCGCTTGGGCTGCTGTAGTTAAGGGACTGCGGCTGTGGATGGCAATGGTATATAGTGTGAGGCCAGGCACGACGGATGAACAAGTCATGGTCAAGACACAATTCATTGAAGGAAAAGAAAAAAACTGAGCAGATGTGATGTCGAGGGAGCACTATATTGAATTGCTCTATTAGCCTTGGCATTATGTATCGTGAGTCAGCTGCCGGTAGAAAAAAATAACCCTACAAGCTTCTGTGCCAAGAGGTACTGTTGACTCCAGCTCGTTCTTCATTAGTCTGCTTGACGCAAAAATGCCGATGGCGTGATCCTGTACTCATAGACCCGTTGCCCGTCCTTCCCAGATACCCGCCATGCTCCTGATCCCATGAAAAGAATGGTACACGCAGTAGTAGTGATGATAAGAATATGATGGATGGAAAATAATTGACCCATTGACCCATGACTTGATAACGCCGCCCATCTGATCTTGACATGCCGCCGAAAAGAAATATAGGGTTTACAAAGAGGAAGCAACAGTTGAAAGAGAATAACAGCAGTGTTGCATGCGTTGACGCCATGACTGCCACATTCCTCTGCTTCAGCTGATTCTCCGCTCAAGGGTGGGACTCAAGCCCTCCTTCTCCAACTTCACTCTCATCTCGCCCTCGACTTCGCGACGGATGCGCTCGTAGGCTAATTTCTCGAATCGACTTAAGCCCTTCCACCAGTGCTGTCCTGCTTCATGCTCGGCAATTCTGGACAATAGCTCGCTCGTCTTGATCCGCACCTCGCGGTCCTGGTGGAAGAGGCCAAGTGCAAGATAGAAGAGACCGGCATGGAACTCGGGCGCTACGTTCAACAACAGACATATCTCGTCGTAGGAGTGAATGTATTTGGAAAGTGTTAAATAAATATCCTTGCTTTGAGAGGGTGATAATCGCTGCATGCGCAAGCGATCATGCATGTGTGCTAGATCGAGTCCCTTGAGAGGCCGCACGGTGTACACTTGCGCTAAATCCTGCATCAAATTAGAAGCCGCTTTCGTCGAGAAAACCTGATATAGAATCCATGGAGACCAAAACCAACCTGGATGTAGCTGTAGTAGCTTCGCGTGTTTCGCCAGCCCTCGATTCTCGTCACGTTGCCGGCAAGCTCCTTATTCTTTGCCGTATCATCGGACCAGACATAGCCATGACCGCTGGCGCCAGGGAGCGTCATACCTTCATACTCGCTGCCAATATACAAGGCGCTTGCGCCATACACACTTTCCTCGAACTGGGCCGAGATGCGCGTGAACTTCAACACCCAGTCTCTCCATTTGGCCCGGACGACTCTTTCGCCGTGACGTATCGCAATGCTTTTCAGAATGTCTGCCATGAAAGCCACATCGCCCGTGAGATCCTGCGTGTTATTCGTGATTCCGCTCGCAGTATTAGCCAGAGTGGGGTTCTGCTGTTGGAAAAAAAGTAGACCTTCTGTGACAGGTGCCGGTTCAATTTTGCTGCTAATCTTGATACGGCCGCTCGGCAGATCACAAAGGATATCCCACCACTCTGGATGATTCTCGAAGGTAGGATTTGTGACACCAGCAATGAAGCCGGGGACATTCAACAACTCGTCTATCTTGGTCAAATCGGTGTAGGGGAAGGCGTGTCGGGTGAATCCCCTCAAAAGGCCTCCAGATGCCAAAGCACAAGCTGCAAGAACGGCTTCAGCAACCTCTCCTGATGGCATGTTGTGGCCTAGAAATATGACTCGCTTTTGTGTGAGGAGACCGTTGACAAGAACAATAATTGGATGCGTGTTGACTCCATTTGTTGTAAGGTGCGGATGTAAAGCGAAGGGTTGGGGGGACTTGACGTGAGCATCGGAAAAGTTTTGGATGAGCTTTATCAAGGAAAAATCGCCGACTGTCTCAGGTATGACTGCTGTCGGAACTTTGATGGGAATGGGGATTCCCTTGTACATTACCTTGCTTTCAAATTCGTGCGTATCTCTAGGAACAGAATAAAGTGATTGGCTGCCACCCTCAACATGCGCCTTTGTCCCAGCTCTGGATATTCCGGATGGCTTCCTCTCACCTCGCGTAACCTCATTCTGTCTGTCAGCTGTGCCGTCTGCTCTATCCTCCGCGATTCTCATCTGAATCATTTGCTCAAACTTCTCCACAAACAAGTCTCTGTTCTCACTGGCCAGTAGCAAGTGTCGCTCGAGAATGCTTAGTCGCGGCATAAGAGATAGATCCATTGCGTTGACAGCGTCGTAGAGCATGGAGAGGGTTTCAGGTACTGGTGACTTGAAATACTCTTCGAGCGCAAGGAGTAATAACGGCTATGGGCGTGGCCAGAAAACGAATTAACAAACCGGTCTTTCTGCGATTCAAATAGGAGTTCACTTACCTTGTATACGTGGAGGAATGGATGTCTCGTACAGATTGCCATAGCCTTTACAATCGCACCACGCTTGACGGATTTGTCATGTTTAGTATTAACGAGGTTCAGGACGTGAATCAGCGGTGGTCCCTCTCCGCCCTCGGGCTCGCTGTCAGTAGAATCGGCATCCACATCGTCATATGCATCGTTGTCACCATCAACCTCATTGTTTTTGTCTTCTTCGTCCGTGATAATGCCATTAACCCTATCCTGCCTCGTACTACGTATCCTCCGTCTTCTCTCCTTTGCCAATCTTTCAGCATCCTCCTCCTCTTGGCTCGTGTCTTTGTGCAAGAAAAATATGGTCCAATCCTGGTTACGCGCATGGGCTTGATCCGGAAGCATCAATTCTGCCAGCATATGTTCATCGCCAGTGATTGCTACCGGGTATTGATGTTCCATCACCGGGCCCCGGTCAATGTCAAATGAGGCCACAAGAATGTATTCAACATGGTTGTCCCCTGAACCCCGAGGATACTGTGACTTGAGCTTTCTTGCGGACCGAGCATCGGCATTCAATCTTCTAGGTGCAGACAATGACGAATGCTGAGATGATGGTGCTAACGAAGGTGTCTTCGACTTGGAACTAGGGTCAGTAGTTCGATCCGAATCAGTCGTTGGAGGCTGAGGTGACCTCATTCGTCGTGAATTTTGGGACATTTGAGAAGGAGATCGTGATGAAGGAAACGAAGAGAGCGAAGCTCGTCGATTCGTCAGGGAGCTATTTGACTGATTATTCATGCCGGTCTGCCGGGTCAGGTATGGAAGGGCGGTAGCCATTGTAGACGACTAAGTCGCCCTGCGCCAATGTCGCAGGGCAATGGGAATAACAATGCCCAAATTATACCCCTTCATCCACAAACGTGTGGCACAGTCGTTTCCGCAGCCCAGCCTGTAGTTGTTTCTACTCATGCAAAGGGGTCAGAGATTGACATAGATTGAAGATCGTTTCGGTTGATATATTCCGGAGGTTCGTTTTGTTTATCCGGATTAGTAGCTATCTGATCGGACAACTGGTCCGTAGGAGGCTGATTTGAGAAATCGGAGATGGAAATGTTGCCCAAGCGCTCGGAATCTGTCGCTGCGTTTGGAGGAGTGGGCTTTCAGGGTTGACGCCGCAACACCATGAGATCCGGGCCCATGTGCGTGGCCCGCGGAAGCAGCACCAACGCCGCAGAGACAAAAATGATGGCCAACTTGTGACAGCAGCGGGTTCCGAACAGTAAGCTGGGGGGACATGAACTTGACGGGATGCCGACGAGGGGTAACACCGAGACACGATCTCCAAGCAATACAACTCCTGAGATTCGGACGCAGGGCAGGGGGTCGATGGCGGGGCTGTAAGAAAAAGAGGGCATTGGTGGAACCTGCATGCCCAAGCCCCGCCGTCCGTCGAATTGGAGGCCGGGACATGCAAGGCTCGTGGGCTCGTCCGGTCAGAGGAAGGAAAGACGGAGCTGGGCGGTCAATCAGCGGGTGCCAGCCGCCAGTGGCCCGCGAACTGCTGCTCGCTCGGGAAGGAAGGAGCGACAACCAATGACATGTAGGAACAGGCTGAGATGCACTTTGCTTCGAATTCAGCGTCAAAATTGGCATTTCTGTTTTCGCTAGAAGCACCGGGAACTTGCAATGCCATCCTCAGGGGACGCGGCACTCCATGCCCTGGAAGCGAGGCCCCTAGTGTTCCGTAGCCGCGTAGCCTGAATCAGGCATTTATGTGCGACACCGCACGGGACATGTGAAACCGTGGAAGCCATCGCGCGTGGTTGACAAGGTTGAGCTGAATAGGTACATCTCGCAACTAAGCTCAACTGACACGGCCTCCGCAGGTACTCCATACAGCTGCTGATACAGGCGTCTGCCCCTGGCGTGCAGCGTGTGGACAATCAAAATCATGCCTACCAAACAACAACACCGCATTTGTACGATTTGTCCATGTACAGGTTGTCAAAAATATTCAGCTGCTCAAAAGCTACAATGTAGTACTGGCCCACCTTGTAGGTCAATCAAAATCATGGCGATAAGAGGTACTTTAGCTACTTCTAAATTTTATTCCGTAATAGAAGTCAGAAGTAGGAATAACCGTCCGAGTTATAATTTAAGAGCTACATTGCGTTTTGAGTGCTTATGAACAGGCTCTAAGATTGAATAGCAGGTGATACTAGCTAGCTGCTCACAATTTCCACAGCAATCATTAATCTGTGCAGCTGTGACTTACGAGATGGTATGCCGCTCGAATTAAAGGGTGTTAATGAAGGGCTGACTCGAACGGAATTTTTATTGGCATGTAATGTTTTTGAACGCTACCACTGAAACGCCGAGAAATAGTGGGTCGGTACGAAAGTGTAGCCTTATGTACGAGTAAAAAACTCTGGTATAACAGTACAAATATAGTGATAGAACTCTACGTAAGAGTCACGACAGGCTGGTCAGAGTCACCAGAAACCAGGTTGGCGCGCGATGGTACCTAATGAATAATGGAATACCTCCCCAAATTCCATACCATGTCGTCTGTACTTGTCCCCCTTCATCCTTCTCCTCACCAGGGTGCAGATGCTAGTGCTTAGCGTGTGACCGCTCATTCTCTATGGCTGCCGGTGGCGCTAAAATAGATTGCCTAGGCCAACTAAAAAAGTGTTTTCGTTGCATTCGTTCATTTCGTAGATTTATCGTAAAGGGGGCTAGAGAACGAGAGTAGGTGCGAGCGGGTGGGCCGCCAGTCTAGGCTATTTGTCGAAAAGGTTGCGCTTAGTTTGACCCCGTGCTAGCTATGGGTGTTGACTAACGGCCGCGATGCATCCCATGAAAGCCCAGCTTGAGATGATATTCAAATTGTAAAGAGGAAAATTGGGGGCTCTAGGATGATGTATACCCTCCTTCTAGTTCAATTTTATGATGGCACCTGTAAGGCCATTAATTCCAGTCCAACCGTTGATAAGTCTCCACAAACCGATCAATCGCAGCGCCACAGCTGCAGCCACAGGATCTCCGTTTCCCCGCTAACTCTATGCAGCATCCGTCGTTGCTGCTTGCTTAACTAACTAACTATTGATTTGTTTACTCCGCGCTCGGCTACGGTGACCATCTGCGCGACATTCTCGACTAATTGTATAATCACTCACTCAATTCCGCATCTTGGAATAATTATGAGGCATCAAGTTCGAAGGTTCTGAGTCTCTCTACATGCCTCAATAGTGCTCGCTATTGTCACTTCCGAACCCGACCTCAACGTCTGACTGTTAAGTTCCTACGCCACGCCAAGTAAGAACTCCACACGATCAACACGTTCCTTGGCCAACCACCGCCGTCACTCACGGCGTGAAACCGCCAAACATAGCAAGCATGGTAAGAGATGGAGACCCTACGTTAAAATCAAGGATAAAAATAAATTCTAAACTCTTTGTCGTTATCGCAAAGTCTATCGCGACGCCTTATAAACCGTCTCCGTTAGGCTACGGGTCGCCTCCTTCACGCAGCTCACCATTCCGTCGACCAGAATCGCCTGCGTCACCGTCCCCTCTGCGATACACAACTCCAACAGGCTCTCCAACAAAATCCACTACGAGACCAGCACCAGGTCAAACACCGGAAACCCCACAGACCAATTGGACTCCTCGTCCCCAATCATCAGACACAATGCCTACCTCGACACAAAAGTTTTCTCGGCCGCCGCGCCCAGACACATCCCAGGCTTTAGGAAACGGAAATGCACTGTCACAGCTGCAGCCAGCCCAGGTCAGGACGTTACGCGACGGTTTCCAGATTCTCGACCGCGATTGCGATGGTGTTGTAAATCGCGAGGACGTGGCTGATATGCTAAGTCAACTGGGTACGCCGTCTTCCTCTTGAATAGTGCATGCTGCTAAGCTGGACTAACGTTCGTTATTGAAGGACTTCGGAATGGTGCCTCTGATGTGTCACAGTTTTTCCCTCCAGCAAAGCCACAGACCATTTCACTTGCCGTTTTCTTAAATTCGCTAGCCGAGACGCTTTGCGAGCTGTCACCCAGCGCCGAATTGCTTTCAGCCTTTTCAGCATTTGACGATGATGACAGTGGCCAGGTTGACTGGGCGGACTTGAAAGACGCTTTGTTGAATACTGCCCCAGAAGCTGGTGAAAGGCCGCTGACGGCAGTAGAGGTTGATCGGGTTGTCAATGGCTTTACTGGCAGGCGCGCCTTCAATCGCAATATCAATACTCAACTTGGGGCAAAGAAAGGTGAAGTCTTCAAGTACAATGAGTTTGTGTCTTCTCTTATGGGATCTAATGGCGGCGGCGAGGGACCATCAAACGATAACCCGGAATAATGTTACGGGAACAGAGACATGCTCGAGATATGTCGTTAGTCCACGGTGTTCATAGGCGCTTACTACGATTGGGGTATCATGAGGATCGACTTGTTGTGTTGTGTATTACGTTTTTGAAAGTAGAGCCATTCCATATTAGACGTCCGAGATATTATGCAGAAAACATCTTTTGGGACACCATATCACGCAAATGAGGGACGGCGTGTGGTTCGATTCGATAGGGTGTCTGGAAAGTGTGTGCACGGGTGAATGCCGTCGCATAATTTGTAGGCTTTGGTTGCAAAATTATTGCCAATAGCATGCCTGGCGCAAGCTGGGTCACCAGCATGTCAAAAAAAGAGTGCGACTCGAGGTCGGCGGCACATCTGTCCAATCCCAAGGTAGAGAGAGCATCAGCCGGCCCGGTGAGCCTTCTAGAATCTTTTCGCGTTAAGTGCAAATCACCGTTAACATGCATGATTCATCGCAACCCACACACCCCACGGCCCCTGCTTAGCCGGGCGAAGAAGTGAACACCCCGGGGTTGCCTACATTTGCTGTTGGGCCTGCTCGCTGTGATTTCGATCCAACAATGCAATGCGGGTGATGCTGACTGGTTCTTGTGAAGACATGTCGATTGTCGACAGGCAATGATCGATCATAGACATGGCCATAATATGGTTGGTCCAACTCACCTCGTGGATGTTTTTGGACTGTGCAGTCTCCAGACCCGAATGAAAAAAAAATTGAGATAAAGTAGTGAGAAGCAGTCATGGCCGTCATCGCTCTAGGCCTTGCGTCCAATCCCCTGGTCACCGGGGTGGTTGGTTGATGCCCCTGATGTGCGTTCGTGATATTATGGGCATATTATCTGTATCCGCAATAGGCTGTAATCTTAGGCTTAAGCGAGGTACGTCAATCATGCTGGATATTTGTCTGCTCTGTTCGCGCCTCGTGGCTTTCTGTTTCCTTCACGGCAGCAGGCAGGCAGTTGGCCGACTGGCAATCGTGGTTATCTATTTGATTCCTTCCTGCGTCTCACCAAGGCAGCTGCCCAAGTAAGGTGACGTGACGTGACCGTTCCTGCCCTCAAGGGTCTGGTGCTTGTTTGCGTGTCTGGTCGTTTATCTACCTGCTACAGAGTACCTGCTACAGAGTACCTGCTACAGAGTACCTGCTTGCTACAAAGCTGCTCAGTCTGCCAGGTCACATTTTCGCTACGACCCAGTCACCAGTCATAGCCCGGCCAGTCACTTTATGCGTGTGCGCGCACACCTGATAAATCGTGGGCTGGGATCTAACAATTTCCTGTCCTTTGTATTCTTTGGTTGCTTTGATTACCTCCCGGTTCCCGGTTTCCGATATCGTCTGCTGGTCAAGGCTTTCCTTTCTTTTCCTCTCTCTTCCCTCTTTTGCTCGGTCTCGATCGCCTACCCGATGACTCTGAGAAAGCTCTGAGAAAGCAGAGAGCGCGTTGCCAACTCGTATGCGATATTATTTCATCCACGATTTATTTCGCTGCTTGCTCGCCTGCCCCATCTCAGAGAACGCTCGACCTCCTGGTCGGGACTGCCATTGGAACGCCTCCCAACCACCACCCAACGCTTTGTTTCCTTTCCTCCTTTGCCCCCTTTAGGTCTATGATGTTCGGATAAGCAGCTACCACACCCCTTTAGAGTTCTACTATCCGGTATAACCTTGTTTCGGGACAGACCTGCTCCATCCAGTCTGGAGTCCCGCTCTTCCAGCAAAGAGTGAGCTCGTTTGCGCCTCTTCAGAATGAAGTTCTTTGGTGGGAGTAAAAAGCCGTCGTCGACTTCGACGTCAAAAAAGCACACGCCTAGTTCGAGCATCGACGATCGCGATTTCTTTCCACAGTCATCAGCCCATCCGCACTCGGAGCCTACGTCGCCTACAAAGTCGGCTAATTCTACTACCAAATCCCCTACGAAAAAAGGTTCTCGGCCCGCATCTTACCGTGAATCGAAGGACACAGAAAAGTCGTCTGCCCCACGTCACGCGAGGTTTTCCCGACACTCCACCGAACCACCAAGTTCCTCTTCGCGGCGCAGCAAGACTGACACAGATACGCATCCGCTGAACTTGCCACCAGAAGAACGTCGTCGATTGTCCAAGTTGTCCAATTCCACCATGAGTGACAAGATGGATATTGACCGGGAATCGGTCAATGGCGCTTCCACCCCTGCATCACAGAACCAGAAACCTTCAGCACAGACAAACTTCTCTGTTCCTATTACCAACGGAAACCATAACGAGGGTGCACCCACGCCGCCGCCGCACAGATCCAACCCCTCTAGCCCTGTGCCTACTCCAGAGGATGATGCAGAAGCGTACAAAGCCGCGGGCAACAGGTTTTTCAAGGAGAAAAATTATACAAAGGCCATAGAGCAATATTCCAAAGGTAGTACGGGCTTCATCTGCTCAAGACAAGCTTCACATGCACCTTTGTATTTGATCTTATATATGCTAACTCCTCTGAAACTGTATAGCCATCGATCTTTTCCCCGAATCATCGACATACTTGAGCAATAGAGCCGCTGCTCGCATGTCCAATGGCCAATATACTACTGCACTTGAAGATTGTAGTCTTGCAGCCCGCCTGGATCCTGGGAATGCCAAAATTTTACTGCGGCTTGCACGTATTTACACTGCGCTCGGTAAACCTGAAGAAGCAATGAGTACTTTCGAACGTATCTCGCCGCCACCCAGTGCGAAAGACATGGCTCCCACAAAAGAAATGATGAACCACATACGCGCCGTAAAGAACACTCTTGAGCAAGGTACAGCTGTCTCTATGGCCCTGCATGCTTTGGACCAAGCCGAGCGTGGGTTGGGCTCTGGTGTTGCAAGACCCCGTCAATGGCAGCTGATGCGTGGTGAGGCTTTACTCAAGATGGGACGGGAAAATTCCCTTGGCGAGGCTCAGAACATTGCCATGTCCCTACTGCGCTCCAACAGTCAGGATCCTGAGGCTCTCGTTCTCCGTGGCCGTGTTCTGTACGGCCAGGGTGAGCATGAGAAGGCTATTCAGTCATTCAAGATGGCGCTAAGCTGCGATCCAGACTTCCGTGAGGCGATCAAATGGCTGAGAATAGTACAAAAGCTGGATCGCACAAAGGAAGAGGGCAATACTGAATTCAAAGCAGGGCGATGGCAGCCTGCCATTGAGAAGTACACTGCGGCTTTGCAGATTGATCCGTCCAACAGAGGCATCAATGCCAAGCTCCTTCAGAATCGCGCACAATGCAAGATCAAGCTCAAGCAATACGATGGCGCCATTACGGACTCTGACAAGGCTTTCAGTCTTGACCCCAGCTATACTAAGGCGAGAAAGACGAAGGCCAATGCTCTCGGTCTGTCGGGCAATTGGGAAGAATGTGTTCGCGAGTGGAAAGCTATTCAGGAAATGGAACCCGAGGATCGTACTATTCCGAAGGAGGTCCGCAAGGCAGAATTTGAGTTGAAAAAGAGTCTACGGAAGGATTATTACAAAATTATGTGCTTGGAGAAGGATTGCAATCCCGATGATATCAAGAAGGCCTATCGCAAGATGGCTATCAAGCTGCACCCTGATAAGAATCCGGACGACCCCGAAGCTGAAGCTAAATTCAAGGACATGCAAGAAGCATACGAAACCTTGAGCGACCCTCAGTAAGACTTACTCTCGACGCAAGTGTGCTAATGGTAAATTGACAACTGACACTCTTTCACAGGAAGAAAGCTGCTTACGACAATGGCGACGATCTTAGAGACCCCGCAGACATGTTTAGTGGCGGTGGCATGGGTGGTGGTATGGGCGGCATCGATCCCGAAATCCTGTTCAGTATGATGGGCAATCAAGGAGGGTTCGGTGGTGGTGGTTTCCGACAAGCAGGCGGTTTCCCTGGCGGTGCCACATTCAGTTTCGGCAACGGAGCTGGCGGCCACTCTCGCGGTGGCGGATTTCCCTTCCAGTGACAATCCGCGGCGGAACCTGACGAAAGCGAAGCTGAAGGTGAAGAATGCGAAACGGGTAAAGATGACGAGGATGATGCCTATTCCCGGAGTCGTTTTCAAAAAAGTTATTCCAAAAGCAAGGACAGATGGAGGTATGCGCACGAGCAACGGCCATACTCGCGGGATCGACTAGTTGATACACTACGGTGGTATGGCATGTTTCTGTTGGGAGCCGTCGTATTGCTTCCTCTGCATCTTGTTATTGTTGCTACTTTGAGCATGGCTTTGGTGTACTTGCTGGTGAGACAGGCCCGGCCGCGACGAAAGGAATAGCCGTCGGACTCGCAGACCAATTGGACAGGGCCGTTTGTTGGGACCAACACATTGCATCACGCATAGATACAGAACATTGTCAAGGCGTTTTTCTCTTTTCTGATTATTTCACTAGTCATTGTAATCTTGGCTCCGCGGTCGTGAACAAGAAGCTTGGGATGAATGACTTGGGACGATGGATATGTCAGCGGGGGTCTGAAGGGATCTAGGAGTCGGCCCGCCAATGGATTTAGAATAGACAGCATGTAGACACGAACGATGCGCGGCATCTCATGAAAGTTGGACACACTGTATGTAGCTGTTGTTGTAATGTGCGGTGTAGCAGTTCACTACATGTTGTGTTGGCCATGAGCAGCCCGGGGGTATCAATACCATGAATGAACAAGTCTCAACCACTCACCACCGAGGCATGGCCTCATCCTTTTGTCATGATGGCCTAGCATCCGCCGAGCCAGTGTCCGGCCCAGCCCCGTTGGCAACTGCCTTGCCGCCCGTCGCACGCAGCACTCTGTCCACATCATCCCCCAACTCAGGCATAGCAGTAGCCATCTCGCGCGCGAGCACGTCTCGAAACTCGGCAAACGCATGAGACTTGCCGCGCATAAGCTGATTGCCCCGCCTCACAAGCTCGACGAACTCGCGCGTGTAAATATCCGGGTTCCGCCCGTTTTCCACATACTCTAGCAGCTCGGGCGGGACAGAAGGCAAGCTGGTGTGGGGGGAAGACGTCGTTGCGTGAAGGGACTGCAGCGAGTGCGAGAGGGTTTTTCTACAATCTGTTGGATTTTTTTATTTTTTTATTTTTTTTATTTTTTTTTTGGGGGGGGGGAAGGGGCAACTGACGCACATTTCGTTGGAGAGTACGTCGCGACTTGGTCGGCCTGTTGTGTCGTACGTAGAGACCTGGACCATGATCTGGTAGAGGTCTTGTATTACGTCCTTGAGTTGCTCTGCTTGAGTTAGAAGGGTTTGATGGGGGGCAGGGAAGACGTACGCTCGAGGTTGTCGTGGTCGGACTTGTCTATGGGGGCCATTGTGGTGGTTGGTGATTGTTGCGAGGTGCCTCTTCGTGAATTGGGGTTTGTGATTGTAGGTGGAACGGGTGGGACGTGGCGTCGCGAGTGCGCAGCACAGGCACGCTTGGCTGCGATTTTGCATGTTTTTTTTTTCGTTTTTTTTTTTTTTCTTTTTGGTTCCAGGCTAACTAACTAGTTACCTACTTACTAGTCGCGTCTACAATTTGTCAAACGTACTCTGTATAGTAAAAGCAATCACGACGGTAAAAGTCACGACAATGTTCTGAACACGGACAGCATCGTAGTCAACATGCAAAAGCTTTTCTTCCAGCAGTACCCACATCTTATAATGTCATTATATTAAAAACTAAAAAGTAAGTGTAGAAGTAAGATATGCCTGCCAAAAGTGCGCGCCCCCCCCCCCCTCCACCCCCCCTCCCCCCTTGTGTTTTTCAATATAATCGAACACCATTACCGTTTCATCTGCAATCCTACAAAGCAGGTGCAGAGCCGGTCAGTAAGGTCGCTTGGTGGGCAAAAAAAAAAAAATAGAATGCATCGACGATGCAGAGTACTACTCGAAAATTAAAATACGTCAAATCAGTCATCTTCATCTTCGTTGCTCATGCGCATGGTTTTATAAACAACAAAAAAAAGTATATTCCCCCATTAGAGCATGGCCAGCACGCCTATGATGCCGGCGAATGCACCCCATCCAGGAGCAGGCTTGGGTCTCGCTGCGCCGATCAACGTGGTAGCCGTTTGCGTGGCGGCGGCCGACGACTGTTGTTCGACGGTCGTGGTGCTTTGAATGACAGTGCCGGAGCCGCCAGGGATGGTGGCCGTCGAGGTAGCCTGGCCGCCTAGCGTCTCTGTCACGGTAACGACGTTGATCGACGTCCCTGTTTCTCCGGGGGCAGTGACGGTCTGGTAGATGATGCTGGACTGGTGGACCTTGACGATTTCGGTCTTTGTCTTGACGACGGTTTGTTCCTCGCCGCCTACGGTGACGACTTCGGTTACCGGGGTGAGTTTGGTCTTTGTCTCGTAGGCTATGTCGGTGAGGGTGGCGGTGTGGTTTGGTTTTTGGATCGTCTTCAGAATGGTGACAGGCACTTCGGTCTCGATGAGGCTTGTGGATGTGGTGGTGATGGTCTGTTCTATGCCGCTGATGGTGGTGACGACTGTGACGGGGCAGAGACTCGTAATGGTTGCTTTGACGACATCTGTGGCTGTGACGGTCGCGCCCGGGTTGGTGACGGTTTCGAGCACGGTGTTTTTGATGACCGTCTTGATGAGGCTGGTGGTGGTATAGGTGACTGTCGTTTCTTGGCCGTTGATGGTAGTCACCACTGTGACAGGACAGAGGGAGGTGAGTGTGGAGGTTATGCCCTCGACAGCCGTCTTGGTTACGTTGGGTCCCGTCACGGTGGCCTTGTAAGTTACAGGGACGACGGTCGTGATAAGCGAGATGCTGGTCTTAGTGACGATGAATTCCTGGCCGTTTATTGTGGTGACCTGCGTGACAGGACACAAGCTGGTGATAGTCGAGGTGATGCTCTCCACGGCTGTCTTGGTCACATCGGGTCCTGTCACTGTCTTCTTTTCCGTTACAGGGACCACCGTGGTGATCAGACTGGTTGTCGTGTATGTAACAGTCTGCACTTTACCGCCAATTGTCGTGACTTGGGTGACGGGGCAGAGACTAGTGATGATCGAGGTAACGACATCTGTAGCGGTCTGGGTGGCGGCAGGTGGAGTGACCGTCTTATAGATCGTGGTCGGCACCTTCGTCACCACGCTGCTGGTTACGGTCTTGGTTGTGCGATAGGTCGTTCCTGGCGCAGTGACAGTCTCTGTGATCGGGCAGACGGTCGTGTAAGTGATTTCAACCTCGGTGGTGGTGGCTCCCGTGACAGTTGGGCCAGGCACCGTGACGACGCCACCAGAGCAACCATGGCAAGCTGTGACTGTGATAGTGGAAGTCGTGAGTTTTGTCACATAAAGGGTTCTAAACACATCATGTCAGTTACGACCTTTTTTTTTTTTTTTTTTTTTCTCTCTTCTCGAGCCCCCTCTCAATCAAGTCGAGCGAAAAGCAACTATTACTTATATCATCTTGACAGAATGGCAACAACTCAAGTGTATGCGAAGTTGATGATGATAAAGAAATTTGCGGCATGTTCAACTTACGTTCCGCCCTGCGTCTGCGTCTCTGTAACAGGACAAGTCGTGACCGTCGTGTAAGTCACCAACGTCGTTTGCGGAGGAGTCTCAGAATGGTTACCCCATCTCCTCTCGAGGCCACTCGCACCGCCCACAGCAAACACGGCAGCCAGCGAGGCTAGTCCGAAGAACCGCATAGCGAATGTATAATGTGTATTTGAGCCTTAAACGAAAGCGATGGCGTCTCCCGTTAAACGAATGTGCTGGTGTAAGCTGGGGCAATCAGAACTGGGAGATTGCGGATGGGACGTTCCAAGGACCCGATTAAATACTTCCCGTAGATCTAATGTTCTAAAGAAACTACCAGCTAGCGAAAGAAGAGGGCTGGCGGTGGTTTTGGAGCTTCAAGGAAGCAGATCGGGGGAGATGGTTCCAAGGTAACACGTTTTTATTCCAGGGATAGAGAGGAGAGGCTGGGATGTTTATACCTGCAAGAAGGAGCATAAACGCTTCTCTATTTTGAACCATCGCGATTGCTCATGTTCAATAATGCGTGCATCTTTTTCTCTTTACGGCAAATCATGACACCATCATCTGACAACTGGCGGTCCAGCCACCCGCTGATTACTTTGGCGTCTCCTATCCCAGCTGGCTACCCATCTCTCTTCATGCGTTTACTGCAGGAACGGCAGCTGATGGAGTGGTCACTCTCAAAAGGTTCTTCCCCAAAGGCTCTTCCTGCCACCTCACTCGTGTTTTTGCGTTGAGAAGAGGAGGGGAGTTTCCCCCCTCCAAAAAACGAAATCTCCAGCTCTCGTCACCACCATTGCAACGTCGATCCAAGGCGTGCCGTGTTCTATCTTGGTGACATACGGAGTAGACGTAGTGATATGCCAAGCCGTGTGTCGGGATTCCGTCTCCACTCCTCATTCATGCAATGCAGCTTACCCGATGGAAGAAGAAAACATTTCTGAGGTCTGATCGAAAAAGAAAACCCCAAGTGTGAAGGGAGGAGACGGCGGTGGAGAGGAAACGAGATCTCTGGATATACAGAACAGATGGGTCGATGGGTCTTGCCTCAGCCGTTTTGTAGGCGAAACAATTGCCCAAAAGCTCATCTTGTCCAAGGTTTCGGGTGACGGAGACGGCCTGACCCACTTCACTTACCATTGCTTTTTTTTTGTCTGTGCCTCTGCCTTTGCGATTGCCTGTATATTGATTTTGTTGTTATTCTTATGTCTTTGTTAGTTTGAACTCATTTGTTCTTGGATGTAGATGATTTGGTGGGCCCGACGGTAACAGCCAACAGCCAACAGCCAACAGCCAGCAGCCAGCAGCCAGCAGCCAGCAGCTAACAGCTAACAGCTAACAGCTAACGGATAACTGGTGTTGACTGGTAACCGGTAGATGAGCGTTCCTTGTCCCGGTTGCCCATGCAGACGGCTGCATGTAGCGACATGCATACGCCGTGCATTGCCATCACCTTACGAAAAGAGATGCAATATGACCCGTTAGCATGCAGGATTCCGTGTGGCTAGTTTCTCCTCCACCTCATCCCGTGCCGGTGGGTGACATCCACCGACCCGACTTTTTAATCGAGACATGGGTTGCGCACTCGGCCGTGGGCTGCAAGGCCTCGAATAAAATGTCCGGTCGGTGAGAAGTTCGTCCAGTAAGCCATGGGTTGTTTTGTTGATGGAGTCCTGTCTCAACGGCGTGCAGGTCGATGTCTTGGACCACAGCTTTCTCTATTGTTCCATCCAAGTGCCCTCTTTTTCATTTTTTTCCTTTTTTCCCAGCTTATTGTGTTTTGTTTTTTTTTTTCGCCGCCGTGCCGCCCCAACCCTCTGTGAAAGTGAATTTCCTTAAAGGCTCATTCGCTAGTTGATCATGTACCCGGGCAGGTAAGGTAAGCACAGTGCTCGCCATGTACGGAGCACTCGGCACACGTGTCCATTTTGACAGGGACAATTCTCCGCCGCAACGATTATTTTTCGTTTCCTTACATTTTCAGCACCGCATCTTTCACGCTGTTTTTGTGGTCGCGTGCAGATGCGTGTCTTGTTGCTTGATCCAGAAGGTGAGAAATAGTCTGTTGACAGAAGATGAATGAATCCCGGCGGTCAGCTCAAGCCAGCCGTTCCCATCACATCCAGTGGTTGAATCACCATGCAGTTTCGTGCTTTTCATCAGCCCCAACGTTGTACGACATTGGAACAACCACGTCATGAAGGATGCAACGCTGTAATCCGCCGCGGCAGTGGAGCTCTCGATCGAGTGACAAAATTCGCAACGGGCCCGACCTGCGAATGCATAGAATAACTAGGGCTGGGCTGGTTGTGTCATCATCTGTCGTCCCCATGGCATGGCTCTCTCGATATTATCCAAGTTGCGTGCTGATCTTGGGGACTTTCCGCGGGCACCCGTCCGTGACTGGTGTCTGACCTGGTGGCTGGACAACCACGCGACGGCACCCAAGACGGCACCCAAGATCCCAAGACCCCAAAGACGAGGGCCGAGACGAGGACAAGAGGGCCAGAATGATTCAATCAGACTGCCTGCCAGCCAACCTGATTGCCAGCCTGATTGCCTGCTTGCATGAGTCCGTACAAATCAAGGCATTGCGGATGAATCTGCGCCATCTCGTATCCATGTCCATGTGGTCGTCCAAGCTCGTCATATCTTCATCATGACTCTCTCATCCGCACCATGCCGCCGACCTCGTATTGACAAGACGCACCCATCGCCAGCTCGACCTGTCCTTAATGCTTGCGTGGTCTTCGGCGATACACAGCAGGGCTTGGAACCCGGCTACACCATCGCTGTACAATCTGGCCCTGACTTTCCATATTTTCCAGTACCGCCACTTGTCTCGTTTCCTCGACAGCCTCAAGTTATTGTAGCCCCAAAACTGAGTGAACTGGTGGACTGAACGTTAAGTGTGTTTTTGTCGGCATACAAGCTGCAGCCCATGTCGTCAGTGGCATTTTCTGTCCTATGGTCACGTCGGGTCCCTACCCTAAGAAGATGATGGATGTATAGTAACATTCAGTCACAGCCGCAGTCGCAATGCAATTGCAATTGCAATTGCACCTACTCCGTATCGTTCTGTGCGGAGGTCTTTGGTCCTCGGAAGCATTTCCAAGTCACAAAGTCGGCGGGCCAATGTTGTGATGAGCGGAATGCGGGCCCGGCATGGCATCCCGTCGGCTCCACCCCATCGTGACATCGTGACATCGCGACGTCGTCGCGACATCGTGGCGCCACTCAAGCTTAAAACCGGCTTATGGCACAAATTTGAATGCCACCTCACTGCTCGGTGCTCGCCAGCGCGGAGCCGGAAATGCAACCTCACGATTTTCGTAACTCAACTACATCCTAGCAAAAGCCCGTGAAGCATCCATAAACAGACTGGCTACTAGCAACATCCCGTTGAACACCGCCATCATGTAGAACGGTGCACCCTCCCCCACGGAATCGAACAACGCACCACCCACCTTGGTCAACAAGAGAATCGCCGCTGCCCCGCACAGCGAGTACACACCCGCAATGGAACCCTTCAACCGTACGCGCGACGCCGAGTCCGCGTTGCCCAACATCCGGATCAAGGGCTCTGATTCGGTTGACTCGTCCTCGTCTGGTGCAATTGATGCCTCACGTCTTACAGAACGTGCAAGATCCACTGCAGTGATGCCCTGGCCTAGCGAGCCCAGGCTGCAGACAATGGCCCCGATTTGGCTAATGCCTATGAGTGAGACTACCACCAAGATGGTCGGTGTGCCGCCTCGTCCATCCACCTTCTTAATCTCCGGGCTTGACAGCTGCGGCAGAATCACATAACCAACCGCGCCAAGCACCGTGGCCACGACAACAGGGTAGTTTACACGGCCAGGCCGTGCTGACAAGTACCCAAAAACAGGAGCACACAGCAGTCCCATCAGCTGTGCCACCCCCGTGAGGATCGAAGACAGCACATAAGCTGCACGGCATTCCTTCTTCAGCTCCGGGGAGGGGTCGTTGGGTGATGCTTGGCAAAACCCATGCCTGATGAAAAACGTATTGACGTAGAGGGGGATGAAGAGCGAGATGGCCACTGTCGACGCGCGAGCCACAAAGCCGCCAAGGTAGCCAAGACAAATCCTCGAGTCCGTGAATCCAAGACGCACCGAATCCTTCATTAGATGGTAATACGGAACCAACTTCTGTTCACAGATCAGTCAGTTAGCGGTCCCCCGAAAAGGAAAAGGCCTAGAAAATGGTGGCACCAGAATAGAAAGAAAAAATAGAAAAATAGACATGTAGTACATACTTGTCTTCGAGATCCTGCACCATTTCCGTGGCTGGTCTCGTTATCCACGTCCAATCTCGCAAGTGCATTGCGTTCTGACATCCCAAGAAGGACTCTCCATCCCTTGCCTTCTTCACCCTGCAAGTTGCGCAAACCAATAAAAACAAATACACCAACCGCCAACGATATACCACCCACAACGTAGAAGCTATATGACACTGCCTGTCCCAGAGACACGCCGTCAAGCTCGCTGAATCTCGCCGGCAGCGGGAGGAACAAGACAAGCGCAACAAGTGCACCACAGCCGGTAAACAATCCGACAAATCCAGCCAACGCAGACGGCTTTTCAAGCTTGCTTGCCGTATCTGGCCGTGCCTGCGATCCTCTCGAGTCGGTTGACAAGGACCGCGTATATCGTTCTGGGGTAATAGTCGCTTCCGATTCTACCGAAAATGCAACGCTCAATCGCTGGTTGTGCTTGTACCTCGACGGATTTCGTCCATCACCTACTTCGCCCTCATCCGTCAGCGACGGCAATATGGCTGTCACCATAGTAGCACTGTGTGTGTCTCCGAATTAAACAACCCCCTTGTTAGCAAGCGGACATCTCGGGTCGGGCTGTCTGATGCCTGGAGGGGAAATCTGCACTCACGCCGCTGAAGATCCCACGGCGAAGAAGATGCGCGCAAGAAGAAGTTGAGGATAGACATTGGTTGCCTGCACAAACAGCATAAGTGCTATGCCAATGATGCTATAACCTATTACGGCTACCCATCGCACGCCGAGTCGATCTGATACTAGACCCCAGACTGGACAGGCCACGAGGGCGACAACCTCATCGGCGAATCCAAGCGTGCCCACAACATCTCCCACTTTCTTCTTCTGCCCAATGAGGTCGGTAATGACGAAGGAAATGGAACTGTTGAGAAAGACGAGGAAGGATATGGAAAAGAGTGATATGCCGAGCAGGTATGTCACTGCTTGGGTGGTTGTTGTGGTTGGCGCAAATGGTAAGAATCGTGATAGGCGTGACATGGTGACCCAAGTACAAATACACGATGACCTCTGGCGTAGAGGTGATGGTCGAATTACATGGCGCGAAACTCGAAAATAATGCTCGTTTGCCGAGTAGTGTTGCGCTGTTTGTGTTCGTGTCGTGGTGCTGACGAAAAGGGAGGAGATATATACATGCTTAAAGCTGGAATCCAGCTTAGCTTAGCTTAGCTTAGCGTGACCACAGGCATGTTTTTATCTCTCTCCAACAGGGCGGCGCCACCATAGGAGTCCGCTCGGCAATCCCGGAATGATATCGCCATTACATAAGCAGGACAGCTCCTGTCAGAAATGGGAATCGATCTTAGAAGGAAAATAATAATAAAAAAAACCCCGGTCAATAGTGGTATCGTTTCCGATTGAGGACAATCAGGCATATCATTCTTTATGGTGCAAAGTTCTTGACATACCTATCATGCCCTCGACCGAGCATATGAGCACATCTACGCAAGTCAAGGTGACTCTGCGCCGCCTACAGCATGGCTGGAACAGAGCACTGTAGCACCATCACCACAGGACGCCCAAAAATCATAGACCGTGGGTTCAATCATGGCAACAAATATAACATGAGAAGCAATACCGCCCAAACGTCCAAACGTCCCAAAAGCTCCTGATGATCTCGGTTGCAGATGTCCAACCCTTCAAATGCCATAACTCCAATAGCCTTTTGTAAACACTAATTGCCATCGAGAAATCTCGGCAATTGGTTCCTTGTGATGCAGCCTACCATGCCCAAAGCACCTTGTGATGCAAGGTTCTCGCACCGAGCCGCTCAAACTCAAAAGGTGTGATCCACGAGTCGTTTGTCGAAAGTTTGGCAAACACGCTGGCTCCCTTCCATGCCACCACCTGCTCGTCCATATCTCTCGCGCTTCTGCTTACAAGGATTCGGTCAAATAGATCAGGCCGCCGTGCCTTGATCTTTTCTTCCAGAACAACTGTAAATTGAGGAATTTTGGAGCCACCTCCGATGACCATGATACTGCCTAGCAAGTCTCGAAGTTTCTTATCATCGCCCTTAGCCGCATTTTGAATACTCGTCAGAATTGCAATGTCAAGAGGGGCAGTTGGAAGCACTGAGTCTCGCTCAGCAGCGATGGACGCAGCACTTCGCGCATTAGGATCAACAAACATCCCTGCAGGTGCCGT
The DNA here is from genome assembly GCA_000729835.1 of Atkinsonella hypoxylon. Taxonomy (NCBI): domain Eukaryota; kingdom Fungi; phylum Ascomycota; class Sordariomycetes; order Hypocreales; family Clavicipitaceae; genus Atkinsonella; species Atkinsonella hypoxylon. The sequence goes on from JFHB01000169.1 coordinate 41,471, forward strand.
CTGTGAAGCCTGGCCAGGTACTGGGGTACCGGCGGCGCGGGAACCACTCGGGGCAGGGCTGTCTCCGTTAAGAGTATCTTTTCCAGCTCCGAAAATGTATGGTGCAGGCGTCCCGTTCCCTTCTGGAGCGGGAGAACCGGCATGAGATCCAGCGGGAGTGCCATTGATCCCGTTGTCTCCCTTGCCGAGGAAATTGAATGATGATCGCTCTCTGCTGGGCGTCGACACTTCCTGAGATAGCGATGTACCATTCATCGTCGTCGACGATGTGATAGATGGCTTCACCAGAGCTAAGATTGCCAGTTGAGCAGCTGATGAAGGGTCATCAGGGATGTCCACCTCGTATGCGTTGTACGATCGTTCGACTAATTTCCGCCGGCCTCGAAGTTTCGTGCTATTGTCGAATATCGACGGATCAAACACTCCCATGGCTGAAAGGATCACTTCGTCATACGTCTTGAACGTATATTTTTTCGTTGACTGATTAGGGGCACGGACGTGAAAGTTGTATAGCTGCACCGAAATGTCTGCCTGGGACATGGTGCACTGCTTCATCTTCAGCTCTTCGGCGAGGAGGAAATCATACCGCCGCTGAAGATTGATATCTTGGTACGGAAAATTGTCGTAAAGCATCATCTTGATAAAGGTTTCTGTTATGTCGTATCCTCCATACTTTAGATTGATCCTGGAGTCCTCGATACAGAGGCCGTCTTCCACGCAAGTGACCGACGTCTTCTGTGCTCCAACATCCACAACACAGGCCCCAGTGTAACCAGCACCAAAAGTTGCTGCCATGCTCTCTTGCACAAAGCACACTCTGTTGAACTCAAACCACGTCATGCAAGATCGCAGGACTTGTTCGACATACCGCTTGTCGTAGAGATCGGGTATCACAAACACACAGCTATATTGTTGCCATTCGCTATTGGTCGTCAGTCCCAATTCTTGTCGAAGCGCTTTATCCAGCAGAGTTTCAAAGTCATCATAGAGGTGTTCTTGGCTCGAATAGTCATCCTCGTTCCACCACCCATGCCGCAACGGCCACCAAAGCTTGAACTTGGGATTTGAGTCCTCTGGAACGCGAAGAGCCTCGTGACCGATGAAACAAGAAGCGGGCGACTCTGGGTCTTCTAGGGTCTTCACATCTGTCCAGTTAATTTCCAGCGGATCGATATGCTTTTCGATGATTTCTGGTTCCGTGCGACGATTGAAAGTCTGCACTAGTTCCTTGGAGTTTGGTAGAACTTTTCTCTTGTTGGCGCGCATTTCTATCTTGAGCTCATTGCACATTTTAGAGTACTTCTTGGACCATTCCTCGCCATACTGCTGATCAGTTGTCTTGGCCTCGAAATGCCTTCGTGGAAGAGCCTCATACATCTCCGATTCGGTTTGAGGAAACTTGGTGGCCAATGCGGTGGGTATTGTACGGGGTAGAGCATCACTGGCGAAGCCGATGCGAAGGTTTTGACTTCCGGGATGAATAACAATGATGCGCGATGGGTCGACACCACCAGAGAGGGTCGCGGCGCCGTCCTCGTCGGCGAGGTCCGGAGCGGGAAGAGGGATTTCGCCATTAGCTGTCTTGGATAGATTTCGATCGTGTTCCCGAGCAGATTGAACCAGTCGGTCTCGCGTTGCGTCATTCTGAAGACGCAGAGCAAGGATTTGATCATCCCGCTTCATGTAGTCGCTGCGCAATTATAAGAAGAGGTCAGTACTCGTCATTTCCATTTTATTGCAGGCAGACTCGTTGCGGCTTACGTATAGTAATTCTTCTGGTTGATGGGAGCAACGTCTGGCCAGGAGGTGAGTTTCATGCCATTGTCCGTTCTCTCCAACCCTAGAAAGCAATGTCAGCTAGGTTGCTTCCTGAACTGGCTATATCAGCAAACCGAGGCGCACAAGCTTCACCTACCCTCTCTGAGCAGTACCCTCTCGGAAACTTTGCCAACCATGATGAAAGTCTTGCCCTAGCATAGGCAAACTGGCCAGCGATAGAATCGGTCAAAAAGTGGTCGAAACAGATCTGCCGACACGAGGCCGTGAATTCCCCACGCGCACTGGTAGAACTGCCAAAATCGCCTAGCTCCCCTTGCCACTTGATGCTCAGAAATCACTGCTGCTTGCGCAGGACCCAGTGGGACCTTGCGGGATACATGTAAGCTTATCGGGGCTCCGGTTAAACCTTGATCCGTTTCTGAGTGGGAGCGGAAGCAAATACCGACTGCAACATGATAACTACCTGTGCTTTACTTTAACCTGTACTTTACCTGCTAATCATGGCACAGACAGTGACGCACTTATCAACTCTGATCACATTCTAGGGCTGGTGATTATATCCATCGAGTGCTGGCCCATTGCTTTGAATTTCATTCATGAGTAAATACGTTCATATACACTTTTGCAGCCGTGGTCATATCGTGGACATTTTGAGTCTTTTGCTATTGCTTCCGCAATCAAGAAAAAGGTCTCGTAAACTGCATGGGAGGAGCAGTATGGCACTAGACCATGTATCCGCATGATGGCCATTGCTCATCTCGAGGATGGTTATAGAGGGACGGGTATTCAAGTTCTAGCGTCGCCGGAGGATCACATTGTCAGCCTCTACTCTCTTTACCTCAAGAATATGGCGGCGAGAACTTCGATTGTCAACGGCATGTCCGAAAATATAGCATTGCTCTGAACACAAATGTCCTGAAAGACATCGCGGCAATCACGACGTGTATTTCTGAAGTCGCAACATTGTCGACCGTGTTTCGTGTTTTCGTTGTTGACTTTTGCTTTTGTCTTTCTTTATTGCTGTCACTTCGTTCTATTGTTGCATTCTTTTTTTAAGGCATGCGCCAACTTTTCTGCCAACATTTATACCTTGATAGCTTGTCCCTCATACATAGCGAATAAGGTCATCGTCAGGATTGTACTTGTTAATGTGGTATGTACGCTTCCGTCATTATCTGGCCAATCTTGAATTCTTGTGTCGTTCAAGGTTCTGAACTGAATAAGTCTCCTTTAGCATGTTAAATGGAGGGGTAACTAGTCTCGATAACGGCTAGGAAACATCATGCAGATTCCCAAGTCAAAACAATATCGCGGCCTCTGGTCACTATCAGCGACTTGAGTAACAGAACACGCCCATTAGTGGTGACAAAAAGTGACGATAGTTTTATTGGCCTTGACTGACTTACTGTGGTTTTTAAGCAATTACATGCGTGCAGACACATCGCGTTCTAGGTAGAAGAGATGCCAAATCGGCTTATCTTCATCATAGGATCAGTACCCTTCGCACACTGCTGCGCAAATGTACTGCGCATTATGCGCCAACAATGTCTTGACCTTTACGGAGTACTGTATGAGCCTTTGTGACTGGCATTGCTCCACCAGATACAAGTTGCTGCCGATTCGATTTCATGGAAGGGCATTAGAGAGCTGTTCACATTGATCACGCGCTCTCACGGCTAGCCTGTTGAGACAATTTACTACTCGAAGATTCGGCCTTATAGGAATTTAACAATTATCATTGTCCTTTATGGTCTATCGCTTGTCTGCCCACTCATTCCTTTCCTATAAATTGGCTGTTAGGCAGGTATGGTCCTCTTTAATACAACAATGGAAAATTCCCGTTATGGGATTCTGGAATCGTTGCTGCGCATTACCGGTTTACAGTGGAACATTCGTGCATGCTCCTGGTCGTGAGGAGGATACAGGGTAAGCTGTCAAGACCTAAACACCATATGTGTCAATGCTCTCAATAAAAGTATCGCCCTTGTTGTCCATTGCCGTGAAGGAAATGTTTTTGATGAGATCCATGGTTAATAAAGGTAGAAAGGGCGGGAGGAGCTACGTTCTGGTTGCCTGAGAAAGCCTCGAAAGCCATGATGAAACTCACTCCTCATTTGGCGGGCGTCACCTGACATCACCCGCAACCATGACGTTGCCACATTCCGTCGTTGCTGCAATCTCCCGTCCGCGATTTTATTGCCAGAGAAACACAATTCGCATTTACTTCTGTCCAAGCTTTTGTCTTCACACTCATCCGATTCAAAACTCGTAACCTGGCGACATTTTGCCTCACATCAATCGACTTGATCACCGCGCGGTCAGACAGCTGTGCCTCATCGACTTATCACAATCACACCCATATATCCAGACCTTCCGGGCTGCAGTCAACAGCTGAAGTCGACATTAGTCCTCCCTCATGGCTCCCATCCCAGTATATAGTGCCAGCCCTATTAATGCTACCAAGCCAAGCGGTGTCACTCTGAAGACTGCACCATCGGGAGGATCAGGAGAAGGCGGTCAACATCCACAAACGACCAGAGCTGGAAATGCTGCGCAGGCATATCCAGATGCACAACCGGGAGCTACGCCATCGCTTCCCAAGCAGACGGGTGTACCACAAGCGAACAATGCCTTGCCTACACCTACGCAGAGCAGCTCTGTTTTGAGTGGCGATCCTCCTGCGCCACAACCCGGTGCTGTTCCCGTACCTCCAAGTTATGCTGCATCCAACGTTCTCCCACCTCCGCCGAAGGCTGGCCAGTCACTGCAAAGCCAGCAAGCTGCATCTGTGACAACAATGCCACCACAGATGGGTTACCAACCGCCCCAAGCATCTCTACCAATCCAGGGACGGTCATTAACTTCCACAACGGCGCCGTACACTGCATCGACTACGGCTGGGCCTTCCCCGACATCCCATCAGGGCCACCACCCCGCAGCGGGCTACTCTCCAGCAGCGGGAGGGTATCAGCAAGGCGTAAATGCTGCAGGTTACAACCATCACCAACGATCAACTACAGAAAATGAGGAGCAAAATGAGGCAAGCATGTGGGACACGGCAAAGAAGTGGGCAGCTTCAGCTGGTGAGAGCCTGGCGGCTGCGGAGAACGAAGTCTGGAAACGAATCAACAAGGAGTGAAGGCCTAGAGGGGACCGGCGAAGCTCAGAGCGGTTCAATACTACTCAAGCGACACCTGACCACTTATCCAATAGTCTCGTGGAATATGTGCCCTGTTTAGCTGCTTCTAGACGCCGGGAAAAGGGGACGATGACTTGCGATGCCACGGTTTACCGTGTGGTGTGTGTGTGTGCACACGTACAGTCTGCCTACATCTGTGCTATCACATCAGGGACAAGGTCCCTATCGGTTTGACTAGCAAGGCAGGAGTTGGTATCATCAGCGGAGTGCTGCCAGCCAGAGGACGGAGGGCCTGCGAGGAAGAAATAGCGCCTAATATTTCATAGTGCCCGTTAACCTCAAAGGTCAACGGGACACAGGCATGGTGCCACTACGCACTACACATTTTTCTGGGTTACGAGGACGTATTCCGACCGCACTAGTTATGCAGTGCGTCACTGAACGACATGGTGTGTGTATACGTGGATTTATTAGAACGCCATGAGTTGACTTGACTCGAAATGGAGGGAGCTGTGGTAGACATTGGAAAGAACAGAGGCTTTTTGTCTCTAGTGGCGTTGTCGAGGAAAGGAAAAAAAAAAAACAAGCTAGGCGTTGGGACAAGCAAGAAAAACAAAAAACTCAAATTTGAATGGATGATTGAATGAAAATTTGCCACCGACCAAAGCAAGGGCACCTCGTGATGTTCCCATAGAACTTTTGATTTAGTACCAGAAGCCAATGTTGAGGCTACGACACGCGATGAATGTAGACGATGCGTTCAATAGCAACACGCGTCGGATTGAGCAGAATCCGAAAATGGACAAAGTTATTATGCAAATCACGGTACGGGATACGGAGCGGAGGCAAATCGTCCCAGGATGGTGGGAAGGAATTTGAGTTGGTAGCTATCTCTGTCCACGGCTCCATTCCTGGAAGGTCAAATATGGTTCCGTACAAATCAGAAGTAGCTCACTGGGCGTGAAAGACGCCGGTGTAGGGATAATCGCTGTAATACTATCGGTCCTTCGAAGCGATCGTGCCATTGTGGGAATTACGCGTGGTAATAATCATTTCTCCACAAATAAGTTGGCCGAGAGGGGGGGGGATCATGGTGTCGTGTCACTCGATGTAGTGTCAGAGCGTGTAAAGATGACATGTCTGGTAATGACTCCATACCAAGACCTTTCGTATTCTGGAAACAGTTTGTCCTTGTGCGTATGGGCTGGGTCGTAGGACTACGTGCCGCTGGGTGTTGGCGGGTACGTGATGTGTTTGCGGCGCTTTGAATGAGCGGAGGTCTGGCCATGGCCTACCTAGGTAGTTAGTTGTCTTCGATAACGGCTCTCAGGTCCATGACCGTTTCGAAAGGGCCCAACAAGCCCTGAGCGCAAGTCTCACCTTCAGGCAAAACGACAACTGCAATTTGATAACGACTTTCGTCCCATCCCATCCCATACAGCTCCTCCTAACCAAAAACCCCGCCAAATCTCCAAACCAGCTGAGCTAGCCAGGAAGAGCTTAATAAAGGATCAAAAAGACAACAAAAACAACAGCCCCCCCTTCCCCCCCCGCTTTAACCTTTGATCATGGCTCCCAGCGCTAGTTGTAGCGGCTGTCAAGTTCAGCCCCGGCTGACTTTTGTGTCGGCAGTTTCGAGCCTAACACGTGCGGAGTATAGTTATAGAAAGAGAAGAGAAGGTCGTGGGGCCCTTTTCCTTGCAGGGATTGAGACAGATCTGAGACATGGGTCAGGCTAGTTGCGAAGAGGAAATAAGGCGGTGTGGATCCACCCCTGTTTTTTTTTTTTTTTTTTTGCCCTTCTTCAGGCCCCTCTCTTTTTTCAAAAGCTTGTCTGGAGGGGAATGTCTGGGCATCTTGATCTAGTGACGTTTTACAAAGCGGAAACAATTCTAGAATCACAGTTCTTTTTGCAATGAGAAACTCGTTGCGGCAGTCTTGCGGTCAGTGTTTTGAATTCGGTACTCTACCCCCCCCTTACGGGTCTCGCCGGAGGCTAAATTAAGTCCGTCCATCTTGTCTCCTCGCCAATCTCTTGTTATTAGAACGGAAGCGTCTTATGCGCATACACTGACGATCATGTCTGAGCCAGAGCTGTCCACTCCCCCACCTGACATGCCCCTGCAATTTACAAGTGAATACCACGACTTCGTTAGGGCTGAATCTGCCATGCCTGAATAATGGCTCGTTCTCGACAAGGCTGGCCGCTGGCACCCACGTGCCTCGCCAATTCTGGAATATCCGAACTGCCATCGTCTTGGTGCATGATACTTCATGGTCTCATTTAGGTATTCTCCACAGACACTAAAGCTTTTTGGGTAGTTGTCGGTTGTATTTTTGCCCTTCTTGGCGAGCCACACCCGTTCTCCATCGCTGCCAGACAAAGGACCACGACAACTCGTCCTTTTCGGGCCGCTAATTCGTTGATTCCCCCCTTGGCTCCTTCTTCGTCTCCTTTCAGCCACCAGATTCTAGTTTGGTTTCTTAAGCATGGAGGTACTTTAATCAACAGGAAAACGCCACTCTGGGTCTAGGACTTGGTCAAAATCGCCGTCAGCTGCTTGACAACCTCATCGCCCACTTCTTTAGTGCCGGCATTGCCACCCATGTCCTTCGTTCTCAGCCCGCCGTCAATGGCAGCCTTGACAGCAGCTTCCACGGCCTTGGCTTCTTCGGGAAGATGAAGCGAGTAGCGCAGCATCATAGCCACGGATAGAATGGTGCCAAGAGGGTTTACAATGCCTTTGCCGGAAATGTCGGGCGCGGATCCTGCATGGTGAGACAATTAGCTAAAAGACGAACTCCCGGAGAAATGTTCCTTGTTCGTAGAGGGAAAATCCGTGTTTGTAGAAGAATCATGGAATGAAACATACCATGGATGGGCTCGTAGATGCCGTTGCATTTAGCCTTTTCTGATCCATCAGGGATTCCGCTTAAACTCGCACTTGGTAGAAGGCCAATGCTGCCAGGAATGACGCTGGCTTCGTCGCTAATGATATCGCCAAACAAGTTGCTGGTAACAACCACTCCATTCAAACCTCGGGGATTCTTGATCAAGATCATGGCCGCACTGTCGATGAGCTGATGCTCAATCTTTAGATCAGGGAACTCCTTCTCAAACGTCTCAGTCATGACCTTTCGCCACAACCGGCTGGTGGCTAGGACGTTGGCCTTGTCTAGAGACCAGACAGTCTTGTCCCCTCGCCCACGGGCTAAGAACCCGGCCAGCCTGGCCACTCTTTCAATCTCGGGGCGGGAGTAGGGTTCCGAGTCCCATGCAGTCCCTGATCCGTCATCCTCTTTACGATCCCCAAAGTAGATACCACCAGTCAGCTCGCGCACAATGACAATGTCGGTACCGCGGCAGACCTCAGCCTTGAGCGGTGATGCCTCCACCAGGGCATCTGAGGCAAAGAAGCAGGGGCGCAAGTTTCCATAGGTTCCCATCTCCTTGCGCAACTTCAGCAGGCCCTGCTCGGGTCGAATAGCACCAGTGCCCCATTTGGGACCGCCAATGGCGCCGAGCAAGACGGCATCTGCAGTTTTGGCGGCATCAAGCGCTTCATCAGTGAGAGGACTGCCTGTGGCGTCGATGGAGCACTGGTTTGCAGCAAGGGTGTGTGTCAGCATGATTGTTTACAATTACGCGCACAACCCAGATCCGCCACATGGGGCAACGAGGCTACATGAATCAGGGAACACAGCCAGCAAATGGACTTACACCTCCAAGCAAGTGCTCTTTGAGATTGAATCTGCCAGCACTTGGTCTATGCTGCTCGATCGCATTAAGGACCTGCGATGCCGCAGCGGAAGCAAGTCCTGTTAGCTTCTATGACTAGCGGGTTCATATATACACCAAATTGGCAGGGAGATTTGACCATGTTTTCTTCTGGCCCATTCAGTCTGCTCCGCGTAGACGCGCAACGGCGGGAGAAATGGATGGTAGAAATGGTACACGCACCTTGACTGCTTCTGCGACCACCTTTTTCGAACCAAATGCGCACCTCGTTAGTCTGTGTTTCATGCATCCTCGAGTCGTGGCTGACGGGGACATCGGAGCCAGTGGGAGGTGAGCTGCGACTTACCTCCGGACCGCAGTGATCGCCGGCGAAAACCACAATGTTATGTTCAGCCATGCTGAGATTCGCGGAGGGAACTGCAATTGCGATGCTGTCGACGGGGAATGCTGGTTTTAGTGATGCCAAAAGGATTGATAGCTTGCGGAATGTTCGGAGCTGGTGCTGGTAGTATTAAATGCCAAGTGGTGCCAGTGCGTGCCCCTCCCCCGCCAGCCGAGATCGGAGCTTTCAAGCTTTGCTGTCGAGAAAGCCGGTCCATCATCCATCTATCTATCCAAGCTGTCAACCAGGTGGCTCTGGAAGGTTGACCTGGACCTGGACACGTACCGAGCCACTGGGTTGCAGCAACGGCGGCGGCGCCTCAACATCAAACGAAACGCCACCTCCGGCGGCCAAAGGACACTCCAATCGACACGCTATAGATCTGCCTCTACTCAGACATAGAAGCTTCTGGTCCATGGAATCACAAGCTTCACTTAGCTTGTCATCAAGCGGGACAGGCCACCAAGATATTACCATTGGGTCTTACCAGAGGCATCTGAGCGGTGCTGTTAGCCTCACGATGATTTTTCCGCATCTCTCATCTTGGTATGCTGGGGTAACGAACTCATGATCAATTGGATACCGCTTCCCTATGTAGGTGTCTCGATCGGCAGAGCCGTCTGCAAAGCCGTCTTTAACATCATGAGAGACTCTGATGGAAGTTAGGCGGTATTGTGGCATTTCTCTTCTTGTTGATTGACCTCTTTCTCCTCTGTGGTATAACATCATAGCTTGGCAGCCGTCCATCTCCTACTCTACTGCTACAAGATCCTGCCCATCAGCTCGTCGTGTGAGATCCACTGACGAAGCGTAGCAAGCTCCGAATGGAGCCACGTCACGACGCTTCCGTGCACTATGATGGATGTGTCCTTGTTTCTCTGTGCACTGAACCGCTCGAAGAATGGGCTTGTGTCACCCTTGGGTCCTGTATCCGCCGAGCAGTTTTCTAGTGCAATCCATCCATGAGTCCACGAGTCTGCGAAGAGAGAAAGGTTTTCGTAGTGGTACACCACTGTATCCTGTTTTTGGACCTTGTGGTTTGTAAGAGCTTTAAATTGAGCCCTGGGCAACAGTTTCTGCCAAATCCAGGTCACGCCCGAGTCATGGAGATATCTTGTCTGCTTCAGCAGCATTATTGTAACCTGGAATTTACGATCGTTACTTTTGTTCGTACTCAACTAAGAATGTTTTGTCATGTACAATCAGCATTTGGTTATGTTCTTTGCCATGAGCATCCCGTACGATCCGCTCTCGGCTCCGTGTTTGTGTGTATCCGAACATCAGTCAGCAACGGAACTAACCCTTTTGTACGGATGCCTGAATAGCAGCGGTGCCAATATAGTTTGCTAGCTGGTGGGGTGGGTCGTATTATCGCAGAACTCTACGGAGCATTATCAGAAGCTTCCATCTTATACCGAAAGGAAAGACATTGTTCGACGACCATAAGTTTACTAGCGCCCGACGCGTGATAATATGTTAGAACCTCATCATTGGTAAGAGACCTTACGAACAACTCGTGTTCCACCAACGCCAAATAATTTCTTGATGGTTACATTTCCATGTGGAATCTTGTGGTCGTGAAACCCACAGAGAACAATTCAAGGCTGCTAGCGATGAGAATCGCGGCACAAAGCAGCGTCGCACAATCCAGAGCGGGCCCAGGCAGGTTATACTCCGTGTTAGTGCGCTGGAGTGGCTAGTTAAGCTAGCTTTGTTACAGGCTCGCACTTCCAAATGAGGTTCCATGCAGTTTGAGCAACATAGACAGGGAGAGAACACGGTGAGTGACGGGCAAAGTCCCAAGGTTTGCTGTTGAGATAGTCGACAATGTCAGTCAGCAGCCCTCGGCTGTTGGATCGCTTCGCCCGGGTCGCTAAATTCCACGCCATGCGTCTCAGCGAGAGGCAAAACAGCCTGAGCTAGAAATACTTTGTTGCATCCTGGCCGTCGTTGGGGCACGGTGTCTGAATCTCCGTATGATCGAAACACCAGAATCAATCCCTGGTGTCTGGTCGGGGGTTTCGGTCACATAAGGACCGACCGGGAGGATCTCGGAACGCTAACAGAGGAGAGGAGGAGTGCAGAACATAGCAGGTCAACTCCATGGGCTGGCAGGCAGGGTTTCACTACGGCCGTTTTTAGCGTATCGTGGCGTGCTCCCAGCTCGGTATCTGCCTCACGTGCCTGCCTTTTCTGTCATTTTGCCATGTCTGCGTGTGCAATGAGAGGGGGGGGGGGGGAAGAGAGAAGGAGTATGAGAGGACAGGAATTGCGAGACAAGTCATACTGGAGCTGCTTTTCACAGAGGCAGCAAAAACTCAAGCGGAGACCATCTTCTCCGTACTTCGTAATTGCAGCAGACGCCAAAATTAACCGCCGGTAACATTAGTGGATCCCTGGGCGACGCAAGTCAATGCCAGTCATCTTGAACAAATATGCAATGAAATATATGGATAGGAGCATATGGGTAGGGACGCTCGCACCTGTTGGAGGCGAGGTTGATGACCAGAGTTATTTGGAGGGCGGCAAGATGCAGCTTGAACTCGTTGAGATATGCGCTACCTAGCCGAGCAGACAGAATCATCAAGGCTCAGTGCCGCTATTCTTCTCTCCTCACTATCACTGACTGTACTGGCCTCCGTGGCACTTGGTCCGTAAAGCTTATACGGAGTGAGTGCTGAGTGCTCAGTCGGCAGAGTAGAGCGAGCAGTTGACATGTACGAGGCGCAAGGCTGTGAAGATGAAGCAGTTTGTTGACGGCATGGAGGAGCAAAGCCAAGGCACCACAACCACAGCCAGGCAACCATCAGAAGCACATAATAGCGGCACCTGGCGACACCAGGCGGCAACAGGCGGCGCCGGGCGTTACTGCGGGCTGATTGGTTGGCAACCTGTTACAGAATCGACGACCCCTAGACCTCCAGACCTCCAGACCTCCAGACCTCCAGACCTTGGACCAGCTGGCACCCAGTCGACAGGTTCCGGCTTCTGTCTCACCCTAGGTGTTGCTTCGACTCCTTCCACGCCATCGAAGCACAGAAAGCTCCAGCCAATAGGCTTATCTGATCGGATGCCCTGAATGCCTCTGCTGGTTGGCTTGGACCAACAGGCATGCGTGCTGCTATTGAGAGGAACATGCAGGCTTCTCGTGTGCATCCGTGACTGTGTCTGGCTGCATGTATGTCTTGTACGATGAGTCGCTAGTCCGGTACATGGATTGACTGACTGGCTGGCTGGCCTGGTCGTGAAGGATCAACATTGGACAACGAGGGCGTGGCCTGCGTGTTTACCCATCGCGTGCTCGCCCAGATCGTAAGACGGCCCAAAATGAAACGGCATTTTTAACCAAAGCTCGGCGACGATACTGAACGTGTCTTGTGAGACTTGTGAGAGCTTGTGAGAGCTTGTGAGAGCCTATACGTATATACGTATCTAGGTACCTGAAGTATGAATGTCCGCAACTGTCACCAAGGACCGGATCGGCGCGCGTAGTTACCTACCCTGAGCACCGTAATACTTGGTCTGCCATGCAGGACCGGCTGGTCAACAGTCTAACAGGTACGTACCACTCTTCTGCCTCTCTTAGCCGTCAATGTGTGGCGCCTGTGGGTGGAAGCAGAACGTGGTTTCCTTCCATCCCCCTGGTCGGGGCACTTCGGATAGGGGAGGGGTCCCTAAACCCTGGGTACGCAGCCAGGGCAGCAGCCAGCCAGCCAGCCACCACACAGCAAGTCAGGACGACGACTTCTTCTTCATCTTCATGGCAATCAACATTGTCTGTCTGTCCTTCAAATTTCCCCTCATCCCACTTCTGCATCCGAGACGAGCGGCTCTTCTCCCCCCCGACACTTTTCGCTGTGACGGCGACCGCACAGCAGAAACGAAAGGGACTTCAACGAAGAGGATCCTCCTCCTCCTCCTTCTTCTTCTTCTCCTCCTGGTGCTGGTGCTGCTGCACCTGCCGACTTGAAACTCTCCAGACCTGGAACCTGTCTCCATGAAGTCCTCGGCTCCATCCTTATAATTTGGCTACGGGTACTCAGGACCAGGCTTCAAGCTTTACCTCACTCGGACAGCACCTAGAACTTTGGGTCTGGCTACGTACCTAGGTATCGGCTCAGGTAGGTAGTTGGCTAGATATACGGAGTACAGGCGAGCAGGAATCGACTACCACTTACGAGCGCCGGCAGAGATTCCCAACCCCGGTCTTTGGATGTCGTGCGTCTTCTGGTGGCTCCCCGATGAGGCCCAGCAATTTCTTTGACGCGCCGCGCCCAAGTTTAGCCCAAATCCACCTCCAAATCCACCTCGGAGCCCACCTCCAGCCCACTTCACTCCAACGTGCGTCCCAGCAAGTCTAGGAGCCTGGCAACCTGGGGCTGGGCGCCTTTCTTCGACGGAGCCCCTTCCAGTGTTCCGCGACATCTCTTGTACACTCCAAACAGATGCCCACATCCCACACTTGTACCCCTCATCCTCGCTCCGGCTCAGCCATGGTCTGAGAATGGGTGGGCTTCGAACGGGTCGAGTTTAAAATCAAGAACCCCAGTTTATGGATTTGGCGGGCTGGTTTGACGCCGGCTGCCCTGGCACCGTGTTGCGTGCCTAACATTGTTAGCCTGATCAAGTTTGGATGAATGAGTCGGCTATAGTACTGGACTTTCTCCGTGATCTCCCATGTTTTCAAGCACCCCCTACCCATCGTCAAGACTTTGTAGACGCGTATGACAACACTACTCGTCTCTTCACGGAGAGAGGGACATGCAGAACGGGAGCAACTGGTCTCTCCATAAAACCTGGTGCCAATCATACTTGTGACTAGCCCCGTTGAGGATGGAAGAGAGTATGAGGAAGATGTACGCTCTTTCAGACTCTTTCTAATACACACGCCTCAAGTTCAGGCTCAACACTAAAAGACACAATCTCATCTGGGCGGCATCTGTTGTCAAACCCAGTTACCGGTCCATCCTGAAAGCTTCCCACACCTCTTTCTGACTCTTTAGCTTCCTGGTCTCCCAGTCTGTCTTTGTCCTTCGTCCCATGGGAGCCACACCTTCTATGGACCCGCATTCTTGTCGTATCTTTTAGATCATTAGGTTGTTGTCTTCTCTACCTTTCATTCTCTCTTCAACAAGACTCATAAGGGCACATCGTTCATTCTTCTTCTCGCCTAGTCGTGGTTCAGCATCGGATTCAACTTGAACAATAATTTTCCCCAAGGACACACTCTTTCTCTTTCTCTTTTGGAAGCCGATCACATCTGCTGTGATATACGAAAGAAGCTGGCCCTCTTTCTGCTTCTTCCAGAACCTCTCACTTTCATAACTCTCTATCTACTGGTGGCCGACCAAATACATTCATCTTCACTACAGACAAGCGAGTTCCATGATTACGATTTGCAGCATCTGGAAATATTATTCTCCATCATAGTCTCCAGATATTGTCTACATCGTGGCAATTAGTTGCAGCATCAGCGTCGAACAAGTCGTCTTTTCGCCATATTTCGACTTTGACAACGTCGATGTTCACTATCGTCCTTGGTCTCTTTACTTAGGGTTCCAACGTCTGCGGCGACTTCGCCCTCAAGGCTTCGGCGCTCTTGTCTCCTACCCCTTAGTAGTACGTTCCCTTCTCACCAATCAACAAGAAAAATTGTGAACTTGCCGTTGCAGCATACCATCGTTTGTCATGAGGCAACAGTATTGTACCCGATTTGGAAAATAGCGTTATTGGGCTTTTGAGCGCAAACTAACAATGGTGTTTTCTTCAGGCAGGCGAGCGGAATCTCGAATCTAGTCGTCTGGTCCCGGTCTATTTTTTTTTTAAAAAAAAAAACGCAACTCACGTTTTTGTATATTATTGATACAGTATTGCTCCCATTGTCGAGGGGCGCAATTTCAGAAGTTCCTATCTCTTCATTCGCTCGGCGGGACTGTCAATCAGCTTTTTTGCCTAAGATTGAACCATCTTGATCTCATCTTCTGTCGTCCTGAAGCATAATTCTTTCAGAAAGCATTCTCCGGGTTGTTTTGTACTGCCCAGGCTGGATATGAGCGCACACGCAACATATGGAAACGACAAATCGCTGTCCGGCGGTACCATGTGGGTGAGCCCCCCAACCTCAGAACCACGAAAAAGGCCGGCAACGATGTACGCAGACATCCCATACGGCGGAGAGGATGCTGGCCATCATATGCCAACTTGGGGCAGCTTACAGATGTATCAGTCGACGGAATCAGTAACTTCACAACCAACATCGACACCCCAAGACCTGCTTCCGCTTTCGATTCCTTCCGATGGTAAGTCCTCAACTCGCATCGACTGACAAAAAGTCCATCTCATCTAACCAACTGACTTTTTTTTTTTTTTTTGTTCAAGGCCCATGGATCCAGCCCACTTGTGGCGAAATTCTCGACTTTCAGGGCCTAGATACCGAAGGTCCGATCGGTCAGGCGTATACGGCAGATGAAGCTTTGCCAATCATTGACTTGAGAATTCCCAATCAACAGCAAGAGCTGGAAAATCTGAATTTGGAGGGTGGCATAAGAAAAAGGCGACTTTCAAGCTCTTCGTTGGCTGTCTCAACCTCCGGGCCATTATCTGACATCCCTACATCATACGACGACTTTCCGGCGACCATGTCAGAGGCTCCGTCTTATGCGTCCGACTACCTGCCAACCTCAAACCGTACATCTCTCATGTCATCCATCCACATGTCGCCAGTGGTTTCACCTCGAGGTGGTTCTCACAATCGCCATGATCAGGTTCGGACGCAGAGTCGTGGTCGTGCTTCGCCATCTCCGCGACCCAGCGTTCGGTCTGCGCCGTACACTCTAGATGGATCTAAAAATCAGCGATGGTCTACTGGATCCTACGCTTCATTACAAAATCGTAAATACTCTCCTCTTGTCTATCATAATGATGGACAGGACGTGTACGGGGTGGACCAACATGTGTCCTTTCAGAATTACCCACCAATGCCATCTGCACCAACGTCTCTTCCCATGGGCAGCTTCCAAGGGCAGCAAAATCCACAGCAGCAGCCATATTACATGCCTGCGCAGCCTGTTTTCCCTCGCCATAGCATGATTTTGCCGTCGCAACCATCCCATCCGAGCATGTTCGAGCACCCGCCTCCGCTGCCGTCCCAGGGCCTGTTCAAAATGCTACAAAGCAACGGCGACCTTCATACTTTGCACGGCCACTATACCGATCTATCTCATCCGCCTGATCTATTTGCAGCCCTTCAGGAGGAACAAATTCCACCACCTGAGGAGGACATGAATCCCTCGGACCCGAACCTGGTGCCGTATGAACAAGATCTGCGATTTGAGGGCGACCTATACACGCCTAAATGGGTGCGAGGGCATGGTAATAAGCGCGAGGGCTGGTGCGGAATCTGCAAGCCAGGAAGGTGGCTTGTCCTGAAGAATTCAGCATTCTGGTACGATAAATCATTTACCCATGGCATCAGTGCCGCGACGGGAAGCCCGTTTGAGGAACCCCTCGAAACCCGACGGATGGATGGCAATCCTGACGTGTGGGAAGGACTTTGTGGCAGTTGTCATGACTGGATACCCCTGGTCAGTAGCAAGAAAAAGGGCACAACTTGGTTTCGCCATGCATATAAAGTAAGTATCACGCTCTCTATTTGTATTTGGCATTCCATGCGAGCAACGGGGAGAGGAAAGCAGAAACTAATTGGCAAACGTTGATAGTGCCACACCCATCAAAAAGTCAAGGACACTCCGAAAAGACGTCGCGAGACGAACTGCCCCAGGATACCAGTAGGACAAGCTACCAGGCCCAAGATGGAAGCGACTACACCACATACGCCTGTCACCTCGCAGGCGGCAACACCGGTACCGAGTATGAACCCTCCAGCCACAGTTCAAGTGCCTCAGCTCCATCTCAAGGCTGAGCCAGGAACTGAATCTTATTATA
Source organism: Atkinsonella hypoxylon (assembly GCA_000729835.1). Classification (NCBI taxonomy): domain Eukaryota; kingdom Fungi; phylum Ascomycota; class Sordariomycetes; order Hypocreales; family Clavicipitaceae; genus Atkinsonella; species Atkinsonella hypoxylon. Next base: position 58,454 of record JFHB01000169.1, read on the forward strand.
TGCCAGAAGCATCTTCGATGATGGACAACATGGCCTAGCCAGCATCTTTTCTTCTCCTAGTTTTTGTATTTCGGTTTCCTGTTTTATGGTCACGGATTTTGTATTGTTGGACGACTCATGCTTTCTGACCTTTGAATGAGTTGAAAGATGGCACGACGCCACGAGCTATGTAAAAATTGGGTTTTCGTAATAAAAAAAAAAAAGGGCAGGAAGGGGGGGGGGGGGGCTGGTTTTTCTTGTTTCTGTTTTGGGTCACGACACATGCGCAATGAGTGAGACGGAAAAAGCAATATAGACGGTACTATCATGGGTTTGGGTGGTCAAGGAAAAATGTCCCCTGGTGACAACGGTGGAGTGCATTTTGGATTCGCGCAAGAGCTTTCAGGCGAGATGGCGGCATGGCACGCTGCAGGCATGGATTGTATGATGCTAATGGTTTTGCGGTATTTTGCTGTTCTCCCGTTCTCTTCACTTCATATTCTCTCCTTGTGTGTATTTATTTCCCCCCTATCGACGCATGCAAGAATGCATTTCGTTACTTTCCCCGTTTCTTTCATTTCCAGCTTTTTTTCATTTTCTTCATCTTCTAATCTTACTATTATGCCCTCTCCATTCCACTCTTAACTTCAACACAGCTGGATATCTGTCCCAGCTCCAACTTCAGTGAGCACATCTCCCTAGTTCCACGCGTTCGCGTTTCACATCCTGTTTTTCCAGTCCTGCCTTCTGTCATGCAGGTGTATGATTTGCCCTGGCCATTGTCGTTCCTCGCTCAGGGAAGCCGGCCGGACTTGAGCTCAACTTTTTTCTACTTCTTTTTCCAAGATTATACTCGGTCATGTACGGCAGGGCTCTCTTGTGTGCCTCCTAGCTAGTCTAGGGGTGGGCGCAGGATCTCCGTTTCGCTTGCATCATGACTTGCATGTCAGGGTTGCATTGGGCTTTTCTTTTCTTTTTTTTATTTTTATTTTTTTTTTTTTTCTCGGTGCCTGGGGGAGGGAATGGGAAAAGGAACAGACTGGGACGTGGAGGTAGGAACCAGAGTCCTTATTGGTTGTGAGAGATTTAAAATGAAGCTTTCCTTTTTTTTTTTTTTGGATGGGTATCTCGTTGGCAGTGAGTACTTGCCAGTTTTGCCTGCTTGTATAGAAAATTCCAACTTTTTTTCCGGTTTCTTTTCTTTCTAAATTTTATTCAAGGTAGTAATTGCGTTCTGACATGGCATGCCGTATATTAATGTGTGCTGCACTGGTATCATGCTACTTTACTTTGGCACTCGACAATTGACCTGCCGCACTGAAAAATGTCCCTACCTGCGTAGGTAGATACAAGACACTTTGGAATCCATCTTCATCCACGACAAAGAGCTACCATTGATCGGTTTGAGCATGTAGATGGAAGGTAGACAGACAAGCCTCGTTCGCAGAAAGAGCATGGGTGCCAGGCAGACGATGCACGTCTGCAGTAAGCGCGGTTTGTTGGGGGAGAAAGGGTACTCATCGCCGGCGAGATTGACATTCATAAGAGGGACCTCAACGTGATACACTCAATCATATATGTATGAACCTGTATACAAAACGTTGGTTTTCTATAATTGCAGCTCTGGTTCCTTCGCTGGACAAGAGGCGAACATTGGCACCCGGAGTGTCCGCCTGAGAAGTCAAACTACCCTTGGTACAGAATAGTTGAGGCCGTGGGAGCATGGGCCATTAGTTTCCTGAGCGGGTGAATGGGGAAAAAAAAAAAGGAAAAAAAGGAAAAAAAAACCCTGCGTCTTCACATCAAGGAAGAGGTGTAGGAGTAGCAATGTTGAGCGGGTGGGCGGGGGAAGGAAGTCATTGGCGCGCCTTACGCTCTGGTTGAATGCGTCCTTTTTTCTTCTCATTCTCTTTTTTTTATCCTTCGGGTCTCGCTACTTGGGAACTCTGACGCGGTAGCCCAACGTCAAGACCCATTTATCCTCTGCAGGTACGCTGCCTAGAGAATGGACTTTGCAGCAAGTTGTTTGTTTTGCGAATGGCTTCGCTGCGTGCACAAACGAAGTTCGGGTCACGTTTCTGAGGACGCACGTGTGACACATTGTGAAAAGGGTACGGTGGGTCAGGAGTAATCCCGAGCAATAGCCTAATATACACCAAAATAAACACATTTCTATTCCGTAAGCAATAATATATTATAAACTTTCTTACGGAGTAGTAGGTATGTACTAAGATTTTAGCCTAAGGCATATAACGTATATAACCAAGTGATATATAATATAGAATATTTTTAGCCTTTTTACTATTTACTCCGTAGAGAAATTCTAATATTAGCTAAGTACCTAGGTAGGTAAAGTTCTATGAAGAATTTAAAGTATCTTTACTGTTATGGACTGGCCCAACGGCTTCTGCGAGTTGGCGTCGATAGAAGATTATCAATATAGTTAGTTATTCACAGAGAGGAAGAAGGGTAGTGCGCTAACTAGCTAGCTTCTCTGATGGAACCTATAACGTCGGGCAGTCGTCTCTCCTCCCCTTATCTGCCTCGGTTCCCCCTTTTGTCTTCCAAGGTTAATCCCGTCAGGCCCCCTCCTCTGTTCATTACTGGCACGGGCATAGTTAAGCCCGAGCCCATGATATTTACTAGGGATTTCTTAGTAAAAATACTTTAATTCCTTAATAGAATTTTACCTACTTAGCTAAATATTAGAGAAAGATAGACACAGACACAGATAACGATTGGGGTATTCTGCTTCTTCCTCATGATCCTGTTCCTGATGGCACCACATTCTTGACTGCAGCTGTAGACCTCAGCCTGTGGTGCAATGGTAGCCACTCGTCCCGAGCGGGAGCTGAATTGATGCGACAACATTACGGTTAACGGTCAACCTTAACGAACCACCGCTCTTGTCTAATATAGCCGCTCGGCCACTTTCGCTTTGTACCAATCAATGTGCAGCTAATCTTCGTTCAGGATCACATTGGTGTATCTGTCGGAAGTTTATTCTGAGTAGCCGAAGCGAAGTCTAAACGCTGGCCGGACAGAAGAAAGTCTCCGTCTGCGCGTTGGAGATTTACCAACCATCGATATTTGCACGCTCGATGACATAATGCCAGAGTCAAATGCGACCGTGTGACCGTGTTGGGGTGCAGTCCGGTCTGGTCTATTCCAATTTCACTACTTGAGGACTAGCAAGATTAGCATGGCGCCACAAGACCTCGATCCTGTGTTTTACATTGTACGGTGCTAATTAGCATTCCATGCCCCTCATTCATTTCGGCAATGCCATCTATAACAGCTCCTGTATAAAGATTGCGAGATGTGCTTCATCTGACTCAGGCAATGTCAAGAATCTGTAGGTGCGAAATGCTAGCATGACTTCTTGCAAACCCACCGACTTGTCGGTCATATTCCCGTTCGGCTGTATCTTGAGCGCTCTGAAGACCTTGGCTAAAGTTTACAATGCTAGGCTAGGCGCATGTTATCCAGTATGTGGCAGAAGGTTTCTGCGAAAATTGCTAGCGCGGATGCAAATACCCATTACAACTTGCAATGCACTCGTCGGACAACCACGGCGAATGAGGGAGAGGAGAAACAAAACATAGAATTCCTGCTATTTGCTTGTCATGCGCTCCTTACAGAATGCCGGTCATCTCTCATCAAATCTTCTGGAACAGTCAGCGCAAGCCAGCTGGTAAAGTCGTAATCGAGCGACTGCCGGCCAAGTCCGGCCCGTCCCACATATCGCAGACATGTGTTTGGAGCTGGAACTCGTTCACGCCACAGGCGGAGTACTCCATTTATAAATGCCATGCGATGAGGGTACTGTTGACGCATTCTCGCTGTGGGTCAACATGGGGAAATTTTCGAACCAATCGAGGTTGTTCTCCTTCGACGGGCGATTCCTCGCGGAGCTGGGATTCAGGAACCGCTGACTCCAACCTAATGCACATACTGTAGTTAGCATTCTCCTGGTAGAAAGCAATCGTCCAGCACGTCTCAATCAAGGATTCAGATGACAAGGCCATCAGGGCGCCATGGTGATACAGGTGGGAAATTACGATGGCAATGGTTGAAGCGGATTCAAGATCCGTCCGGCCAAAACGCCGTAGTTGCACTGACTTCCCTCTTTCGGCAAAAGCCAGTTGCAAGTCGACCCACAACCCCACGAGTTTGAGTCGGCTCGAAAAATTCACAGCTGGAAAGTAAATTTTTGTTTCCCTAGGGCTTAGCCTACGCAAGCGACGGTTGATGTAGAAGGTCGGCCTTGATGCTCCGCGGGATTGACAGTTGTTACTGTCGCCGAGAAAGGCGCGAGGCCACAGATAGCCGAGGTACTAGACACATGTCGCTTTTGGTGAATACCAGGGCTACGATAAGCCTCAACAAAGAAGTGCGTTGATGAAACCAAGGAGATGGCAGACGACCCAAAAATAGGCGCCGAACTTGGAGCGAACGTTTGCACGTACATGATGCTACTGCGTGTCGTCCGTGGCGCCCGATTGAAAAGGTCCTCGACAGAGTGGAAACATGAACGTGAGGGGAAGATGTGGGAAGATGTGGGAAGATGTGGGAAGATGTGGGAAGGTGTGGGAAGGCGTGGGATAGGGGGCAAGATGGCGCCTGCCGTTCTGCAATGTAAATGGCATCTACTCCGTAAGCAGTTCTTTTTTAGGCGTGAGCAGGTGGCAACAGCGGTGGCAGCAGCAGTAGAGTGACGCGGAGAGGAAGGAAGCAGCCGCAAGCATCAATGTTCAAAATCGGCCGGGGCTGAAGCCGAAAGAAGCTTGACCAAGCTAGCTTATCTCTCAAGCAACCAAAACAAAAAGAGGCAGTCAGGGGTTCTTCCTCCCTGGAATTCCCAGGCCTTCTTGGAGCAAACGGAACATTGAAACCGTTGTCAGAAGGGAGCACGCTCCGAGACTCCTTGACTCCCCCCCTCTCTCCCTAGGCACCAAGCAGAGACAGGCGATCGATCCACAGACCACTTTATTATTGGCATTATGATTGCTAACCAACCTCTGCATGTCCGTACGGACTGGATTGACATGATTAGTGAGTAACTTACCTATCTACCCTAGGTAGGTAGGTATGGATAATGCTCAGCGCTTGATAACTAACGCTTGATTGACCATGCACTGGCCGCCAAATTGCCGCCAAATTGCCGACGTAAAAGTTCGCCCGAGCCCACAAAATCTACTTTGCGAAGCTCAAGGCTCGATTGAGTCACGGGAACGGCATCTCACACTCGAATTGTAGCACCGCGAAGCAGTGGACACCAATCAAGGCAATCACTCCTGTTTCCCCAGGTACTCTATTCGTGCCTCTTTTCATCCAAGCTTTTTATAGAGCAAAACCATCCATTTATACAGAGTACGGAGTCGTTAGTTGGCAAGCACGCAAGCACACAAGCACACAAGCACGCACGCACGCACGCACGCACGCACGCACGCAAGCACTACGTAGACATGTTGTATTTCTAGAACCCATGCTTAGAAGCTAGAGCCAGCCCAACAAGGCCAGAGAAGAAAACCCAAAACGACCAAGCATTTTATTTGGTGGGCAAAGGAATACGCAGCAACCAACCTGGCTCCCTCGAGCAGTTGCTACAACGACCCTGATGATGAAAGTAACCGTGCAGTTTGAATCCATCCATCCATCCATCCACCCATCCATCCATCCCACGTAGTCATGGCCAGACACCACCCCCTGCTCCGCCCTTTTCTTGAGCCTGAGCATCGGTATCGGTCGGTGCTCGCTGTATTACGAGACGAGTCTGGTGCAAATTGATTTGGTCCACCGGTTGGTTGCTCGTTGGTTGTCACTCGCCAAAAATTGCTCAGCCGAGCCAAATAGCTGGTTCGTGCCTTTTCTGCCTAGACACGAGCCCCATTGCCGCTGACCAGACAATCATCGATTCATCGCCAACTAACCAGACGCTTTTGTCAGCCAGTCGCCTTGTCGTTGACTGCTCCATTCCGGTTTGCAACTAGTTGACTGCCATCCTGTCCATCTGTCATCTGTCCTGATCCCACATCTCACATCCCACATCCCACATCCCACATCCCCCATCCCCCATCCCCCATCCACGCACATCCTGTCCTTCACAGCTGGGCAAACCCTTGGAGATTCATCCTGTCGTACCGAGACAGCGTTCAGAGGTAATAGCTGCACGGTAACCTCACCGTCTCCCTTCTCTCGTGCTCTTCGGGCAGCGGGGTCCCCCTTGTTGACTAGAATTTTAGCGGTCCAAAAGTAAGCAAGCTCCATCCCCTCCCTCCCTTGACTTCCATACCTGCAAGACCAGGCCTGTCCGGAGTAATGCTTCTGCCACCAGATAGCTAACCAGATCTTGTACCCTTCATGCAGCCTTTGAGAAGCCTAATCATCTCCTAGTTTCTCTTTTTTTTTTTTTTTCCCCTCCGAGCTACCTGTCCATCTCTTTCTTTGCATTGGGACTTTCCTTCACCTCAATCAACTGTGTATGACCTAGCCTTGTTCCTATAGTCTCGACTTGTGGGCGTAACGTTTCAAGCCGACTCGAAAGCCATCTCAACCGTCCCTATCTCTGCAGCCGTTTGCTAGGTCGTTCGTCTGCACTTGCACAAGCGCCGCATCGATCTACTGCACAGCATTGCCGTGGCATGGTGCAATCAGTCACCTGGCGCCTAATTCTTGTATCTTAGAACAGACCATTTTCAAAGCATTCATTCGGACCTAGTGATGAAGATCCGTTTGTCATAAAACAAAAGAAAAAAAAGAAAAAAAACCCTCGCAGACCCAGAGCTGCTATGAGCGAGGATCATCTGGCCGCAAGGTACGTCCACTGTCCACTCTGCCATGCCATTCACGCTCCCTTCCTCCACCATTGCGCCATTACCTTGGACTAACTGATGGAATGGCATCTTGTAGTAGCTTTGGAGATCCAAACGCTCAGCCACCGACACCGAAACAAACTCCCAAATCTACAGCACTTGCAAGTCCCGTATTCGAGACTCCCAAACCCTATCAGGGCTCCTTTGCCGAGGCTGGCGGTCTTACTCCTCGCTTCGCCGAGGAGTATTCGGTATTCAACGCTACACCAGGTAACTTGCGAGGACCACAAGGGACATTTTCTGATTTTGTTGCTGCTACTACAACGGTGCTCTCGCTGGGCCACAAGCGACTGCTGTCTGCTGAAAGTTTCGCCATCGACAGAATAACGCATCTTGACGACTATTCACCAAACTCGAGTGCTTGTCTCCCCCCTGTGGATCCCGCCCATCGACTGCCTTCCTCTCCAGATCCGTCGAGCTTCCAGAAAAGCCCCTCGAGTGCAAATTGCCCGTCTCAGTTGAATTCTCTCTTGATCAAAACACCTACTTCATCGAAGAGAGTTAGACGTGGTTCCATCGCCGAAACTGAACCGACCCAAGTCATTTCGCCGCCGCCCACAACCCGAAAGGGAGAGCGCAAGCTCGCTCCAAAGCCCAGTATGCAAAATGACCAAGTTTTTAGTCATGCAGATTTTCATGATCCTACACAGCAGGATATAGTCGCCTTCATGGGCAACGTTGGGGACATGTTTTCTTATCCCATGTCGGCTCCAGCCGGCGCACAACCCACCTTCTGGGATTCATCCATATCCATGGGAATGGATATTGATTTTACGACGTCAGCAAGTAATCTTTTCCAACCGCATGCAACATCATCCCATCGCCACAATGGATCCTTTGATTGGAATAGTGATATTCCGCTTTTCCAAGACCCGAATGCTCCGCCATCGTCAAATCAAGAAAACGTACAGCCCAACAGTCAAGACGCGACTCTCGATCCGAAACTGTCCATGTCCGATGCCACCTGTCCCAACGTCAATGGTCATTCAATCCCGACAACGTATTCTGCTGTCAATACTGACACCACAACTATGGATCGTTCTTTCGGCATAACGAATGGCAGCGATGCAGTCGACCCTGGTCTCTTGTTTAGTCGGCCACAAAGTTCAGCCATGGATGCTGACTTTGGGACCCTTGTCCAATCAAATTCGGCGGAAGCGGGGATTGTCCAATCTAGCAAGGGGCAAGGCACTGGCATTCACCGTTCAAGCAGCTTCAGGAAGGCCAAGAACAATACGCAAGGTCGCGATCGGGCCAGTGCTAGCTCACCGGTGAAGGGGTCAAGTAGGCCGGGGTTGGGCCGGAGTGTCAGTGACAAGCGAGGGAGGAAACCTGTTCGAAGAGGCTCGCTTCCACTTCTGGCCCCTGCGGCAGCTAAACCAGCAAGTGGTTTGGAGCTTCCAGCAAGCAAGCCATCGGGTCGTTTGCCAGGGAGAATATCGCCGTTCAAAAATCAACGGCGTTTGACCAGTCTTGCATCTATACCGGAAATCTCTCAACGCTCTAGACCACGTACGTCGGTGCGATTGTTCATCGACTCCCACGGGCGTGCCAGAACCGAGACGACGATTGGCACTGGTGGTGGCTTTATGGCTCGCAGCCGAAGTTACTGCTCATCAGGAGAGGGCGAAGACTCTGATACAGATGATGAGCCAATCATTATCCCGAGCAGGAACCACTCGTTTAATGCGTCCTTTGCACTTCCGGACCCTCGCAAACCTGTGGGATCAATCTTCCATTCGTCGAGGAGAAGCATCAGCGACCGGAGCAACAGCAACTCAACCAACGAAGGAGAGAGCGAGGCAGAGACTGTGATCAACGAGAAACCTGGAAAAGTCGGCGATGCGACGAGCGAGTTGCGAAAGGTCGTTCAAGATCGCCAGAAACGATCTCTGCGATTGAACAGCTCAAGGTTCCAAAGATCACTGCATACCAATCTCCGTAACTTCCCGGGGGGGATCATCTCACCTGCTAGTCTCACTGATTCGAGCAACGGGCTGGATGGTTATGGTGTACGTTGCGTATGCAACAACAACAAGGCTGAAGCGGAAGCCGGCTTCATGGTTCAGTGGTAAGTTATTCTACACTCCCAGCTCTGTACCTGTTGAAGGGTATGCCATGAGGTCGACTTTGACTAAACAAACGGCCATACAGCGAATCGTGCGAACTATGGCTACATGGACAGTGCATAAATATCACTCGGCGCACAATGCCAAGCGTGTATATCTGTGGGTTTTGCGCAAACACTCGAAAAACGGTCCGAAGGCGAATGCAAGACAGTGAACGCGATAATGCCTTGGGAATCGGGACGGTTGCATACCCTCTACCGAATAAATCTTTTCAATCTTTTCGGTAAATATTTAGCAATGGGGACACGACAAAGACAGCATTCCATAGACATCCCATCGCCATGATTGTTATAAGTGGATTTCTTTATTTCAAAATGCTGTGACATTGTGTGTTGTCACAGCATTTTGAAATAAAG
>JFHB01000170.1:0-67277 GCA_000729835.1 Atkinsonella hypoxylon
AAGTGCTAAAGTTATACCTCTATATTCTATTCTAAGGAAGAGGTAAAGAGTTAAGAAGTAAAAAGATTAATTAGTTAATATTATTAAAATAATATCTACTATAGTTAAAGAGGCAATAGAAGATAATAAAGAAGATATTACTAATAAATATATAAAATAACTGCTTAGTAGTATCTAGAAGGATTTATAGAATATTATATAAGAATATATAGGAAATTATATTAAAGAAGAGAAGTTTATTATAAACCTATAGATAAATACACTTTATATTAAAAGATTAAATAGTATCTTAAAGCTAAAAGTAATTATAAGCTATTAATAGAACTTACTTTACCTTTAAGTATAACTTAAAAGCTTAAACTTTTAGCTTATTAATAGTTTTATAAATTACAGTTTATAAGGGAATATTATTACTAAGGATCTTATTAAAGAACTTAATTTAAAAATAACTCTAATAAAGTAAAAGACTACTACTATATCTTTTATATTATATAAGCTTATAATATTAAAAGAGATAATAATAAAGCTATACCTTAGAAATATCTAGACGCTAATTTACTTTTACATTATACTAAAGTCTTTATATATATAATTAATCCTTAGAATGCCTTTTATATATATAGCTAAAGTTACCTTTAAGTATAGTAATAAAGGAGGTAAGCTCCTCTTAAAGTACTATTTTAGTAATATTATATTAGTCTTAAGGATTACTAGAAGTATTAAATAGAAAACTATAATAAATAAAGTAATAGCTATTAGTATTAATTTAATCTTAATTAATAAGTTATTTAAGGATTTAGTCTATAATTAAATAGTTAAAGAGAGTCTTAAAGCTAAGTTAAATAATAATAAAAAGCTAGTGCTAATAATAGAGAATAAAGGTATAGCTATTACTAATCTTATAATAAAGAGAATAGCTAATTAATATAGAAGCTAACTTAAAGAGGCTATAGAGGAGATTTAGCTCTTAAGACAATTATAACTAATTAATCTAAAGGTAAATATATTATATAAGTAAAAAGCTAATAAAATTCTGCTAAAAGATAATATTTCTTTAGATAGATTTACGCCTAATAGAGACCTTAAGTAGAAATAGAAGAAGTAAAAAGAGGTAAAAGTATACTTAAATAAATTAGGAAAATACACTAAATATATTATAGAAAGATTTAGTAAAAAGCTCTAAGGATTCTAAATAATAAAAAAGCATTTAGATTAAATAGTTAAATAAATATAAAAATATTTAATAGTAGAAGAAGTTAATATTTTTAAGGAAATTCTCTATAACTAAAAAGCAGCACTAGTGTAGAACTTATTAGAGTATAGAAAAATTAATCCTTTAGTTATACTACCTTAAGTTATCTATACTATTGCTTATAGAGCTTATAAAGTAAAGTTAATACTAATACCTATTAGCCTATAAGGAAGATTAGTTAATTTATTAAAAAAGAAGCTTTAGTATAAGTTATTAAAAAAGAGCTATAAATCTTATAGAAACCCTTACTTTTTAGTAATAAAGAAGAATAAAGGGATATAGCTAGTACTATTTACAATAGCCTATAATAAGATTACAATATAGAATGCCTATATTCTAGAAGGAGTAAAAGCTTTTAGCGAAGAATTTAGAATATATAAGATACTTTTAGTTATTAATTTATTATTAAGCTATAACTAAGTGCTACTTATAGAGAAAAGTAGGGACTTAATAATAATTTTAATAGTAATAAAGCTTCTATAACTTTATATACTTCCTTAAGGAGTAACTAACTCTATTGCTTAATTTATTTAAATAGTAAAGAGAATTCTTTTTAATCTAATTCCTTACACTTATAAGCCTTTCTTAGATAATATTATAGTAAAAGGCCTTACTACTACTTATAATAGAGAGAAAGTATTACTTAATGTATAAAGATATATTATAAAATATTTAATTAATATTAATAAAGTCCTTATTAATATTAAGCTAGCTAGTTACACTATATTTACTGTAAAATTAAAGCTATACTAAAAGACTATAGAGATTATTAGATTTATATATAGTACTAATAAAAGAAAACCTTTAGAAGTAAAGGTAATAAAGATTTTAGAGTAAATAGAGTATAAAAATATCTTTAAGGTTAGATCTTTTTTTAGGCTTATAGGCTATTATTATATCTAGATATAGTATTACTTTATAAAAGCTAAGCCTCTTATAATCTTACTTAAGAAAAGCACTAAGTAAACTTAAGAACTAAACTAGAAGAACACTATAGAGGTTCTTAAGTATATAATAATAACTATACTAGTTCTTATAACAATTAATCTTAGTTTAAGCGCTAGAGAAATTATATTAATAGTTAATATAAACTTAAAAGAATAAAGAGCAGTTTTAATGTAAATTATTAATAGGTAATAACACTCTATACAATATAAAAGCAGATATTAGAGCGATTTAGAAATTAAGTATAATAAAATAAAGCAGAAATATAGAGCTATTATCTATATATTAAGAAGGCTATAAATTTATCTCTATAGAGTTCCCTTTACTCTAAAGACTAATTCTTAGGTGCTTATATATTAGCTTAATAGCGCTGTTAATAACGTTCCTAGCGCGCTTATTATATAATAGATTAGCTATATTATACTGTTTAATTTTACAGCTAAGTATATTCTAGGAGAAAAGAATAAGATAGCTAATGCTTTATTGCGTAAAGAAGGTAGACCTTTTAATACATTAGATTAAGTAGCTAAAGGGGATATTAAAGATTTTATTAACCTATAGCTTAACGTTAATAAGATCTAGCTGCGCAATAGAGTATACTATACTTCTAGGACTTAATAAATTGTAGATTTCCTTTTAACGTTATAAAGACTATTTAATCTAAACAAGAGTAAGTATAAGCAACTTTACATAAGTACTAAGCAATACTTCTTAGATAAAGGCCTATTGTAGAAGAGACTAACTGTTACGGTGGGATCCGTCGTAGGCTTGCCGGATGTAACGGTAGGATGTCGGATTCAACAGGTTATGCAATAAATCGTAAGAGGAGTCGTAAGAGCTTCTGTGAGGAGCATCTAGTAATAGTGTTCTAGTGAATAATAGTTAATTGTTCAATCTAACTACTTAAGTGTTACTTCTAACTACTTATATATAATTGCAGTTATATACACTAGTGACCTATAGGTCTATAGAATTATCCTGTAATAAGTGCTGCTTCTACAAAAAAGATCGGCTGTTCTAGCTGTTCTAAAAAATTAACTGTTAATCGTTAGAAGGTATATTAGATTAAACTAAATAACTTATTAATCTAGTTGCTATAAAAGGCATAGAAAGGTAGCTGTTATTTTATTGCGTAAGCATATATTGTTGTTGTTATAGTGCAATCTACAGCATAAGTTGCTATATTTACGCATTTTCTCTATACACTTACAATGCCTAAATTATACTTATAATCTAGTAACTATTAAATCTATATATTAAATTAACGGATTTCCTTAAACCTAATAGAGCGTTAAAGCTTGTTCTATATTCTATATATAAGTAAAGTTGCGCAAAATTATTCTAGACAATGTTAAATCCTATAAATTAATCTTATATAATAAAGCTAATTTATTAAATCTATATAGTATATTCTTTATATAAAATTGTTCTATATAGTGTTAAAAGCATTAAAAATTAATCTATATTAAAGCAAATTTTCTATTAGATCCCTTTAGTGTATTTCTCTATATATATACAGCTTATTCTAATCCCTAGGCATTATTAATAGCAGCAAATTGTTAGTTAGTTGTAGCAAGCTATTAGTTCTCTCTAGAAAGTAAAGCTAAAGGACGTTTCTAGCAGTTTTAGGGAGAGTTTTACCTAAAAGGCGCTAGTTTTACGCTTAATAGGTGTTTCTACTAGTTTATCTACAGCTAGCCTCTTAGTTAGCGTTTTTACCTTAGTTAGCATTAGCTTTACTATAGAAGGTATCTTTTGTAGAATTAACAGAGAGAAATATATTAAAGATAGATTAATTAGTATAAACTAAGCACTTCTTCTACATTAAATAGTGCTAAATCCGTTACTAGAGAGACTTTATATAGCAATAGGCTAGTTAGCTAAGCGTTCTAAGAAGTCTATATAAATATAGTTAATTTTATATTATAGGCGTCTATTTTCTGCCTACAGTATATTAATATTACTAGTAACCTTTAGTAAGGTTTTATTTTTATTAATAACGTTATTAACACCTTTATTAAATTAACTTATACTATTTAGTTAGTTATATATACTATAAATAGCAGTTTATAATTCGTTAAACTACTTATTAAATAAACCTTCTTTAGCCTCTATTTTAACTTAGTTAATCTTTTTATTTAACTTATTAATTTTAGTAATATAGAGGTTAAGTTGCTTCTATACAGCGTTACTACCTATAGAAGTATCCTTAAGGTAGGCTTTAATTATTTCTTTAGCGTTAAATTTACACTTTTCCTAAAGGAGACTGTTACACTAGGTCTAGAACTGCACCTTAGCTAATAGAATAAAGAGTAAGTCTATATAGCTAATACTAGCTAAAGCACCTATAATAGTGCTGTTAATTCTATTAAATTTATTAGAGAAGTAAATAGTAAGTAACACTACCTATAACAGTAAACTAGTAGATAAATCTGTAGTAATAGTTTCTTTACCTCTTTTTACTATATTGCTACTGTAGTATATAGTAGCTACTGCTTTTGCCTATATCTTACCTCTTCTAGCCACTTTAGCGTTACCTATAGATGCCTTAGCATCCTTACCTTTATATTACTAGTTCTAGTGCTTTACTTTATAGTTATTGTAAATTCTAAAGATATATATTACTGTATTCTACTAGAGTAAGTAATATACATTATCTTTAGAGACCTTAATGCTAGTTTTATCTATTATACTACCTTTAAGAGCAAATTTATAGGCATAAGTGTAAATAGTATTTTCTATATTCTATACCTTTTCTTTAGCTCTATTAGTGTAGTAATACTAACTGTAGTCTTCTGTAATAGGCTCTATATTAGTAATATTAATATTATCTTTAATTTCTATAGGAATAGTGCTAAGGATAAACTTATTAACTTTTAGGGTACTCTTAGCACTTCTAGGCCTACTAAAAGTGCTATATAGGCAGCAGAAGTTAAGTAATATAAGATAAGTTTTAATGTTATCTAGCTCTATAGCTACTGTATCCCCTTTATAGTTATATTCCTGCTCCTTAAACTTAGAACCTTTACTCTTAGCGTTAAAACTATTGTTGTAATTAACGTATACATTAGAAGCAATATATTCTTCTTTAGGTTTAAATAGTAGTAGTATTATAGCTTAAGTGTAGTTACTGTTGTTATTCCCTTCTTAGAATAAGCTATCTAGGTTTGCTAGAATTAATAATTCTAAACTACTAAAAGAAAAGGATAATAGTAGCGAATTTTCTGCAGAAGGAACAGAAGGGGCTAGAAGTAGCTCTACAGAGGCTAGTTAGTCCTATAAGCTATAGGAATTTACTCTACAGGCAGTCTATTGCCCTTAGCGTAGTATTCTAGTGTTTAACTGTTAGAAGCAGCTAAACAACAGCCTAAGGGGATAGAAAGAGCAGCAGCTGTAACAGCATTAATAAATTTATAAAGATTTTATAATATATAAGGGTGTAAGGAAAAGGTTGTATAGTAGATGTTAAAAATAAGCTACCCTGTATAGCCTATTTTTATGCTTGCTAGTTGCCTGTTAGTTGCTCTATCACGTGACCCTAACTAGGTCTTGTTACGTTGATTTTTGGTAGAGATATCGCTGTTACTAGATGCAAAACATCTAGAATCGACTGAGGCAAAGTTGCCTAACCTATAGTTAACTTTAACGGCGATTTTCTCCACAACTAGCAATGGTAGAAATTCAAGAAGTATACTATTCAAAAGCTAAGAATTAGGGCTATCTAATAGTATAATTGTTAAATAGAGTTGCTTATAAGGGTTGCTTGTTATTAGTAGAATTTGTTAAATTGTACACGTAAGCATCTCGTTTGTATAGCCGTAAGTCGATTTTTTTGTTTTTATATAGTAAATCTTTTTGCGGAAATTATAAAGTGGCCTACGAGCCCCTTCTAGCGACTACGGCCCGCCGATATAGTCGGTAGGTCTATAAGGGACTGGAAAGATTCGAGATCCTACCCTCACTGTTCGTTACAGCGCTCTTATCAAGAGGGAGATAGAAGAGATAACAGAAGAGAGAGAAGATGAAGAAGCTTCTAGTGTGTAGAAGAGTGTGAATTGCTTGCTTAATTCCTCTAACTTAGGAGGGAGGAAGCGGCCTATATATAGCTAATTCTAAGAGAGAAAGAAAGAGAAGAGAAGAAGGAAAAACAAGAAGGGGGTTAGCTAGATACCCGAAAATCCTGCAGCTTGTAGAGCAAGAGAATTCTAAGAGATGCTAAGTGATCTATTGCACTGCCTCTATAAGAGGGGCTAATATTAGTGTGTGTAGAGCCCTATAATAAAGGAAAGATAACAGACTAGATAACCCCTGTTGTATTCTATCCTAGTCTACTACACCTACTTGTTTCCTACACTTAGTTGTTGTAACTAAGTTCCTTTATACTACTGTTAGAGTAGTTATACTAGTAATAGCTGTTAGAGCTGATATTGCGTGAAGCTAGCGATGTTAGTATCGCTAGTGAAGTAGCTACTTTTAGCACTAGTGTTAAAGCTACTTTTAATATACCCCCCTAGATAGATTGTTAGTTAATAAGCTATCTATTCCTCTTTAGAGTCTTTAAGCTCTTTAAGCTTAACAAGACTTTCTACATCTACAAGACCAAGTTAATTACAGAAGGTAATAAATTTCTAACTAATAAGAGCTTTAGTAAGTCTATTAGCAACTATATCTGCTGTTAGTGTGTAAGATAGTTAGAAGAGGCCTTCTTTATAGGCTTAATAAAGCTAACAGTTGTAAACATTAATGTGTTTTAAAGCGGTCTTAATTTAAGGAATATTAAGAGTTATAAGACAAATTGTCTAAAGGTTATTACATTAGATAATAGGGGGTTAGTTGCTGATATCTAGCTTAAGACCTAATTAGTTAAGAAGCCTAGATACAGAGATTAAGTCTTTTGCTGTTGTAGAAAGAGCTAGAAGCTCTGCTTCTGTAGAGAAAGTTGTAACTGTAGGTTGCTTAGTTGCTTGCTAACTAATTGCTCCACTAAAGAGACTAAAGAAAGAGCCTTGTAACGATTTATAGGTTTCTTTATCGTTAGCGTAAGCAGTATTAGAAGCTACTACAAGCTCTTGTTGGTTGCTATTAGAGAATTAAATAGCAAGAAATTAAGTGAGAAAGAGGTAGATAACTACTTCTACAGCTACTTTATAGTGATATTTAGAGGGATTCTAAAGGTGCTTAGAGAGTCTAGATACAGCAAGAGCTATATCTAGCCTTGTTATTGTAGAAGGGTAGTTAATAGAACTAACAAGCTTCTAATACTAGTATATCTATTAAGAAGAGGCTTATTGCTGGTTCCTTTTAAGTTGTTGTTCTAGAATTAGGTAGGTTTTCTTAGGTATCTTTCTAGAGAGAAATTCATTAGCGATTTTCTCTATATAAGAGTCTTGTAAAAGCTAGGTCTTTTAAAGCTTTTAATTGCAGATAATTTAAATTCTAAGAAACCACTTTAAATCCCCTAGAATCTTTATCTTATAACTATCTTAAAGTCCTTATGCAATTCCTTATGCCTTATCCCTGTTTTTAGATTAGAAGATAAGTACAATATTATCTATAAAGTAGAAGATAACTACTATATCTAAAATTATAATGCAAGGGTCTTCTGTAACTACCTATAGTTGTAGTCTTTAAAGAGTTAAAGAGAGATCTTTCTGCTAGAGATAGAGGGACCTCCTTAGGCTATATAGAGCCCTAAGAAGCAACAAAGCCTATCCTAGTTTCTTAAATCCATTAGGATAATTAATGTAAATAGTTTTATCTTAAAGACTATTAGTAAAGGCAGAAATAGCGTCTATTTAGATAGAATTAAGGTTGAATTTAGTTAGAATTGCTATAAGGATTCAAAAGGATCTAGCTGCAAGGGTTGCTACATAAGTCTTTTTTAAGCTTATAGGTTAAAGGTCTCCTTTTATATAGATTTTAGCTTTAAATTAAGTAAGGTATCTGTATTTATTAAATTTATACTTAAAGACCTAGGTAAGAGGAATTAGCTTGTATCTAGTAGGAAGGTCTATAACTAATGTTAGTTAAAAGGTTCCCTTTTCCTAGTTATCGTTAAATTCCTTCGTTGCTGCCTCTTTAAACTCGTTAATAAATTAGTGTTGTTGTAGCTCTTTCTAGTTCCTAGGTTTAAGGGGAAGAGTTCGTTAATAAAGTCTTTCCTTTATGCCTAATAGGAAGCTACTAGTAAAGGCAAAGTTAGAAGAATTATAGGTAGCTAGTCTTACTAACCTATAAGGGTTAGTTAGTTGTAGAAGCTGTTAAAGAGACTAAGGCTCTAGACTTAGTGTTAGTAACTAAGAAGGTTTCTATTGTTAAAGAGATTCCTTATCTATAAAGAGTTCTATAGAGGAAGTAAAGTCTTAGTATTCTTCTGGGTTTAAAATAGGTAGAAGCTGCACTTCTATAAGTGTAGTTAGTTAGAAGTCTTTAAATTTAAAGGTTAACTTAATGTATACTAGAAGCTAGATTTAAACCTCTTATTCTTGCTGAATAGGTTGCTTTTTGTATAGGTTATAGAAGGAAGATTTATTAAAAGTAACGTCTTTTACTCTTTTAATCTCGTTTTTCGTTAAAATCTAGATACAGAAGATGTTTAAGGAATTATAACTAACTAGGTAACTAATCTCTATATAGAGTAAAGTTTTAAGTTCTCTTTTAGCTATATTCTTAAGAGCTTCTATTGTAAGAGAATAAGCTCTACAACTAAAGGCTTTAAGGAAAGAGATATCTAGCTTAAGGAAGCTAGAATATCTAGTCTCCTTGTTGTTTTTAGAAAGCTAAGTGTAGAATACCTAAAAAGGGGTCTTTTAATCTATGCCTTATTAAGGGGTTCTATTGTATAAGAACGTTGCTGTTTTCTAAAGTTTAGGCTATAATTTAGAAGGTAGATTCAAGGAAAGCTATAAGGTCCTAGCTTTAGTAGCTATTATACCCCCTAATCTTTTAGCTTAACCGTTTTAGGCTGAAGTATATAGTGCTGTTAGCTTGTCTTTAATTCCTTATTGCTGGATCTAGGTTGTATAGTCTTATTAAAGACCTCTTTTGTTGTCTTAATAGATAATATAGATATCTAGTTACTACTGTCTCTTTATGTAGTTGTTAAAGACTTTAAGCTTTAAGACTAATTCTTATTAAGTTAAAGAAAACAAAGGATAATATATAATTATCTTCGTGAAATTATCCTTAATTAGGAGAGCTAAATTAGAACTATTATATCCTTATTCTAGTTTAAAGATATTAATAAAGACTTTCTAGAAGAGCCTAGAACTAGAGCCTAGAGGAGGTTCTCTATTAATTTTCCTAGTTGCCTTTAAAAGAGAATAAGCTTTACATTCAATTTTCGTAAATCCAGTGATCTTAGCTTCTGTAGTTGCTTCTACTAGGTGTTTAAGAGCTTCCTTATTAGGATACCTTAATCGTTAATGCTATAGGTCTACTGAAGCTAAAGAAGTTGTTGAAAAGGAACTATTAAGTTGATTGTTGATTTCGTTAAATTTAATAGTTAGTTGCCTGTAGTTCCTTATTGTTTAGAAGAGGTTGCTTAAGTCTTTTATAACCTAGCCTGTTTTTAGATTCTAGTTGTATCTAGCTTGTAGAAGCTTATCTAGGCTTACTACATTAGTGTAGAATGTAGGAACAAAGGCAACCTGTTAAAGTTAGAAGAGTCCTTTGTTGGTTCTAACAAGAACGCGGCTATATCCTAGAATAGAAAGGCTTAAATCTCTAGCAAAGATCTATTGTGTTATAGTAGCTTCCTTATAATCCAATAACCTATCTAGGTTATTAGTTATATAGATGTTAGAGCTAGAATCGAGAATCTAGGAGTCCCTTAAAGGATAAGGGGTATTTAAATTGCTGAATAAAGAAGATAGATTAGCGAAGGCAGAACTAATAACTAGATTTAAGGAAGAAGAAGATAAAGAGAATCCCTTAGAAAGAACATTGTTGCTAATAGATAGGTTGTCTCTTTTTAATGTATATATTACCTTCTTTATAGACTTATCGTTCTTTAGTTTTTATTAAATAGATTTAATAGTCTTTTCGTTAGGTTTCCAGTCTTTTAGTCTATTGTTGCTCACTAAGTAATAACACTTATTATACTTATAAGACTTTCTACACAGGTATATAGGATTCAAATTTGAATTTAAATTAGGTGGATTTAGCTGTTTTGAAGAAGAAGGAGCTTTCTAGTCCTAGAAGTTAGCAAAGGATCTGTTATTATTAGCCTTTATTTAGCTTTCGAAAAGATCTGCGATTTAGTAGCTATCTAGTATCTTTTCCTTCTAATTGGGCTTATTAGAGATCGATTTATCTCTAATTCTATTGTGCTAATAGGTTGAAAAGGAAGGGTTAATTTGCTAAACAGCATCGAGGAAGTCTAAAGTTAGCTAAAGATTCTAGGTATTTAGAAGATTGATTTACTGTACTTCTAAGAGTACCTTCTTATAGGAAGTAACAAATTCCTTTATCTTAGTTCTAGAAGAGCTCTTTAATACAGCTTTATATCGAGAGAGTACTTCTTTTTTGTTGTTCTAAGATGTTAGCTTTAATTGTTGTTAAAGAAGAAGGATCTGCTTAGCGATATTATGCTTATAGCTAATAGTTTTGTAGTAGTTACTGACTATTTTAACTATCTATTGTTAGATGCTGTTAAGGGCCTTCTTTTAGTTATAGTAGTCCTAGATCTTTATTCGATATTGTGTGTAGAGGAACTGTAGAATAGAGAATTTATAGTTATTTAAATCTCCTACTACAGTAACCTTTTTGTTAACATCCTTAGGTATTAGTTCTTATAGCTTAGTTAGTTCCTCTTTATCGTCCTCTGCTGGATCTAGGTAGTTCTAGACTCCTTCGTTTATTGCGTATTTTTCGATAACTGAAATCTAATAATTCTAGTCTCTTGCTGTTCGAAGTTGGTATTAAGCTGTTAATCCGAGCTCTATAGTGGAATCTATAGTGTAAGTCTAGGTGTAAATCCAGTAGATTAATCGATAAAGAATCCGTAATAGAAATCCGTTTTGTAATTAGAGTTGAATTCGCTGTGGAATTCGTTGTTGAATTTAGTGTAAATTTAAGACTAAAAATTGATGTTATACTTTATTGTTAGATTTAAAACTAATGCCAAAAGAAAATCAAGAAGTTAATTTAAGGGAATTATTCTATTTTTAAAGACGAATTTAGAATAGAAATCGGATTTTAAATTAGAGCAAAATCTATAGTGAAAATTAGGGCGCTTTTAGTAGCGTAACTGCTTAATTTATTGTTAAATTGTTGTAAGTGTTATCTCTTTAAAAGGGTTAATAACTAACTCCTTCTGCTAACCCTCTAGGGTTAGGGTTAGGGTTAGGGTTAATATTACGTAATTGATATTAAAGAGGTTGTTATCGTAGTGGATAACGAGAAAGATGTTATTGTTGTTAATAACGAGAAAGATGTTATTGTTGTTAATAACGAGAAAAGATATTATCGTTGTTAATAACAGGGAAATCACGTAGTATAGTGCAAAGCACGTAACTGTGTGATAAAAGAGTGTTATTAAAGATACTAGGTATTTATAATAACAGAATAATGTAAATAGCTTTAGGGAGCTAAAGAAGATAATAGAGTTATTAAAAAGGTAAAGATGCTAAAGAAGGGCAAACTAGGCTTATAACTATAAAGAGGGAGATAGAAGAGATAACAGAAGAGAGAGAAGATAAAGAAGCTTCTAGTGTGTAGAAGAGTGTAAATTGCTTGCTTAATTCCTCTAACTTAGGAGGGAGGAAGCGGCCTATATATAGCTAATTCTAAAAGAGAAAGAAAGAGAAGAGAAGAAGGAAAAACAAGAAGGGGGTTAGCTAGATACCCGAAAATCCTGCAGCTTGTAGAGCGAGAGAATTCTGAGAGATGCTAAGTGATCTGTTGCACTGCCTCTATAAGAGGGGCTAATATTAGTGTGTATAGAGCTCTATAATAAAGGAAAGATAACAGACTAGATAACCCCTGTTGTATTCTATCCTAGTCTAATACACCTACTTGTTTCCTACACTTAGTTGTTGTAACTAAGTTCCTTTGTACTACTGTTGGAGTAGTTGTGCTGGTAATAGCTGTTAGAGCTGATGTTGCATGAAGCTAGCGATGTTGGTATCGCTGGTGAAGTGGCCACTTTTGGCACTGGTGTTAAAGCTACTTTTGATAGCTCTTAATATAAAGATACCACTATTACAGTTATCTATTGCCTCTACGTGATCTATACTATACACTACAGCTTGATTTAGGCCGCTGCTGCTTCTACTACGTGATAATTGCTAGGAGCAATTACAGGTGCTAAATCTAAGAGACCACTACTCTCTTAGATATCTAGTCCTGTAATCCCTATTATTTTCAATAGTAGAAAGCGCAAAAATTCGCAAAAGTAAAGGTAAATTTGCAGGGAAAAGTAGGTTAAAACAACAGTATATAGATTTATAGGTGTTTTCTTCCTAACCTCCTGCAATTCTGTAATATAGGTTAATTTTAATAGTTCTAATAATAATAAATAAGGAAATAAGGAAAGAGATGCTAAGAGATTTAAACAATCTATTGTATAATAAAGGAAATTAAGACTTATAAGGAAAAGAGTTAGTAGTAGGCTTCTGCTAGCTAATTTAGGGTTTTCTAGCGGGCTACATTACCCTTCTAACAACGCTAATACTCTTCTTCCTAATTTATAGAGTGTTTCTGCAGATATTTATTTATAATTTCTAAAGTGTTAACTTTAAGCTTGTCTTTAGTAATCTATTAGTTGTCTTTAGTAGAGAACTCTTTCTATTGTATAAGGAATTCTAGACGCAGCTTACTTAACTTACTGCAGAAACGTTAGATTTAATAGGTATAAATTCGCTTAATTTCCTAATAGTCCTCTATACTAGACCCTTCTATTGCAATTAGCAGTAGTAGTTGCTCTTCCTAGTTAAAAGGGTCTTTACCTTATTTTAGCTTCTAAAGGTAAGCTGCTAATACTACTAGGTATACATATAAATTTAGTAGGAAATCTAGGCAAAATAACAATAGGCTTACTTTTGCAAGAACCTTATATAGCTCTACTTATTAAGGAGACTATTTCTTTTTTAGCTTTCCTAGAAGTGTATATCCTTAGTGTAATTATAGGTAGACTGTATCCCCTACTTTAATGTTAATAGGCTTATGCTAAGCGTTGTATTTAATCTTACTTAAGGTATTTACTATACTAATAGCTGTTTCTGCCTCTCGCTAGTATAGCTTCTAAAGTATAGCTATATTGCTTGTATCTGTTCTATTACTAGGAACGTTATCTAATTAGATTAAATTAATAACAGTAGCTAGTTAGAAACTATATATAAGTTCGTTAAGGGAAATCTCTATACTAGCTGCTACTATATTGTTAAGTTAGTGCTATAGTGCTAGAAGTATTGCAGTCTATAGCGTATCTAGATTTATAACTGTATAGTATTAAACAGCAATAATAACTATTTAATTCTTCCGTTTAGCTGTTCTATCTATCTGTAGGTAGTAAGCTGTAGCTATAAGCAATTTACTTCTAATTTAGGTAAATATACTTCTCTAAACGTTAGAAATAAACTTTAGATCTTAGTTGCTTACAATCTACTTAGGAAGGCTTATTGCTTACAATCTACTTAGGAAGGCTTTAGTCTAATAAATACAGCATCTATAAGAGTAGTTCTACCTAAATTTCTGCTGTATATATTATATGCCTAGGTATAAGGATTGTTTACTTGCTAAATAGGCAATTTACTGGATACAGTAAATTATAGAAGCTATATCTATCTTTTTGCTATAGAGTGTTTATTAAGCTAACTTTAGGTATATTAGTAATAAAATCAAGCGAAATTGTATAGAAGAGCGTTAGAACTAACTCTAACAACCTTAATTCCTCTAGTAGCTTACTGCAGTTAATTGCGTTTTCTTTATAGGCGCAGCAGTAAGTAATATAGGTTTAAATCTGCTTATATATCTATAGAAAGTAAACTACCTGCAATTCTACTGCTATTCTATAGGCGCTAAAATAGTTCTAATTATTATAGACTATTTTAAGGATAAATTCTACAACCTTTATAGGTATATACAGTTAGAATAGGCCTTTTCTATTATAATAGTACAAAAGCCTATTGTCTTGTAGGGCCTATCTATACAGCGGAATCCTTAGTCTTTATTGTTGATTTTACTAAGCCTGCTTTTCGCAAAAGTCCTTAATACCTTCTATAATCCTGTTAAGCTTTAGATTAAAACTATAGCCTTAAACAATTTCCTTTTTTAGATCTTTATCTAATACTGCTGTAGCGCTACATTCTTTAGTAAAAAACGCGCTTGCATTAAGCTTATTGAATTTGCTATTATAAGCCTCCTCTTAGTATAAGACTGTAACTAGCAACCTAGAGAGTGCATCTAGCACTACATTTAGTACTTCTAGCATATAGAAGACTCTTAGGTTAAATTACAATAGATAATTAGCTACTTTAGCTAATTTTAGGTTAGCCTTATCTAGATCTATTGTAGTAAGTAAGGTGTATTTAATAATCCCCTTTACTAGTAAGTAGTCTATAATAATATTAATAGTGTAGTAGTGTTACGGAGTGGCCTAATTGGGCTATAGCGGATGCCTGCGCACTCCATATAGGCGTTAGCCCAATCCCCTGCCTGACCCCTACGGCAAAAGGATACGTATTGTACAAGTTACATAACTCTATACAATTAGCATCTATATTACAAGACTAGGTTAAAGACCTAGTCCGTTATATAGCTCCCCTGTTACGCCTAGTCTCTCTCTCTCTTCCCACCTTTATCAGCTAGGAGCTAGTTGTAATACCACACACCCCCTAAGGATCTATTGCCTTGTTAGCCCAGGTTGAACCCCCTGCCGCCCTAGGACTTAACCCGCCTAGAAGCTGTTCTGCGCCGGTTTGAACCTGTAACCTTAAGGTAACTTGTACAAATGTTACGGAGTAGCCTAATTGGGCCATAGCGGATGCCTGCGCACTCTATATAGGCGTTAGCCCAATCCCCTGCCTAACCCCTACGGCAAAAGGATACGTATTGTACAAGTCACATAACTCTGTACAATTGGCATCTATATTACAAGACTAGGTCAAAGACCTAGTCCGTTACAAGTAGTTAGATTAAACTATTTTCTGTAGCTTTTAAACACTTTATACAATTGCAGCTACCTCTACCTTAGTTAATCTATAACGTTTCTTTAAGTTAGAAGTATATCTTAAGAGAAAGAGAATTAGTTAAAGCTAATTGTTTTTAATATCTTTACTAGGTATACTGTAACTGTTCTATTTACCTATAAGCTAGAAGATAAAGAGCCTAAATCCTTCCTTATAAGTGTTAACTTTAAAGAATAAATACTTACTAGAGTTATAGTGCTATAGAATAGTGTTTTTATTAAGGTATACCTTTACCTCTTAGAATGCCTTCTCTTCCTTAGGTTTTAGCAAAAATATTGCTTCTTAGGCTTTCTTTTAGTGCATTAGTTTAGGTAGACTATTAGCTAAGCCTTTCTTATAAAGCTCTTACAGTAAGGTAGTCTTTTGTTTCTATAGTAAGTAAATTTATATATTAAACTATAGAATACTCTTCTATAAAAAGCTAGCTATATTAATAAAGGTCTTTAGATTTATAAGATTTACTAAAAACTTAAGTTTTTAAAAAGCTTTTAGCCTATTATTTATATTAGTAATTCTATTACTATTAACAATAAAACCTAATAGCTAAATAGCTAAGTAGCCTATAAATAACTTCTTTATAGCTATTATTAACTTATTTTTCTTTAGAATTAATAAGACTATATTAAGATATATAAGGTAGTCCTTAGTAGAGTTAAAGAATATAATAATATTGTTAATATAGATTTATATAAAATATTAATACTTTTAAAATAATTAGTCTATATACTATTAAGTAAAAGCTAATGTATTCTTAAAGCCTATAAGCGCTATATTTAATGCTTCTAATTCTTATTTTAATATTACTACTATATAAGATTAATGCTCTTATTTTATAGAAAGCTAGTAAAAAAACCCTAATATATTAAAGAGCAAAAATATCTTCTTACTATATATATCTACTATAATATCTAATTAATCTAGTAAAGGGTATACATTTAGCATTACTACACTATTAAGTAGCCTTATATTAACTATAACTTATCCTTTTCTTTCTATTAAGGTTTTAATCTACACTATAAAGGCTAGGCAGGCTATAGCTACTAGGTTATCTAAATATAATATCTTTCTACTTAAATATAGCTTATTATAAACCTTATCTAATTTAGCTTTATCTTTAGCTCCTAGTAGGTAGATTTAAATAGGTTTTAGCTGCTTCTGCTATCTATTTACTAGATCTACTCTTATATACTAGTCTTTTAGTATAGAAATAATACCTCTATTACAATAAATATTGTATTTATCTATTAAGTTAATAAGCTTAGCTATAACGTTTAAGTTTAAGTTTTCTACCTTAACCTTATATTTATTGTAGATATATAGTACATCCTTAAAATAAGAGATTCTATATATAAAGATACTATTATTAACTTTCTTAGGGTTAAATCCACTACTATTACCTTCTTTCTATATTTTATAATCTTTAGTAAGTAATAGACTATTATTAAGCATAATATCCTTAGAGAAATATATATATAAATTAAATAGGTTTATAATTATATAGTTAGCTTTAAGTCCTTTATTGTACTAAAGATAAGTAACTTTCTAATTTTTTTAGATTATAATAAATTTATCTAAATAGTTATAGGCTACTATTTACTTCTAGTTAGTTATACTAAGCAATACATTTAGAATAAGGTTAGATTTTAAGTATATATAGTAGGCAGTAGCCTTCTTATTAGCTAGTACCTCCTTCTATTTAACTAGAATATACTTCTATAATTTTAGCGGAATTATTATAGCTTATACTGCTGTTATATTCTAATATAGAATCTTTAAAATTAGCTAAAAGATACCTATTTCTATAACTATATTATAAATAGACCTAATAGTAGCTCTAGAGCGAATAAAATCGATTTTAACACTATAATTATAGAGGAAGGTTAAACCTAAAAGGAGCTTTAGTTTTAAGTTACTTATTACGTTAGCTATAACTGTAAAATAGCTAGTTATAGGTACGCTATATATAGATCTAGGGATATAGAAGTTAAATATAGCTGTCTTAGAGATATAGAAGAATAACTGCACTCTAGTAACTAGTTTTAGCTCTATTTTTGCCTATTTTACATTCTAACTAAACTAAGTTAACTATACCTTATTAATTAGCACTAAAGAGGTTCTAGTATCTAGGTAGATCTAATGTAATAGTCCCTTATTATAGAATTAAATAGAAATCTTTAGAAAGGAATTTAACTTTAAAATACTAGATTTAACAATCTATAGCTTTATAACTACTTTAACTACCTACTTTATCTAGATTCCCTATAAATCCTTTTAGTCTACTTCTATTTAAACCTTCTTCTTTTATTTTTCTTTACTTTTAGTAAAATAGGTTTTAATAAAGTTAAATTTTAGGCTAGTTAGTAGCTCCTTAGTATTAACTATTTCTTCTTCTTCTATTAGCTAGTATTTACAGCTTTTAAGATACTTCTTATAGTTTTTTTAGTTAAATTTATCTTTAAACGTTATTATATAGGTATATTTCTTATTATTCTATAGTAAGCTCTATTATTAAAAACGTTAAAGCTACTAAGAATACTATAGCTCTAGCTAATAATTCTAGCTAGCCTCTAAATCCTAGTTCTATTAAGGCTAAAGTTACTACTCTCTTAACAGCTAATTTCTTTTATTTTATAGTAGGTATTAAGTATAATTATTCTAGTAATTTTTATAGAATAGAGGTTAGAACTAAAATTAACTATTGCTCTTATTCTAGTTAGCTTAGTTACCTTAGGCTGCTTTATTGTTTTTAGAGTTCTTACTGTTAAATTTACTCTAAGTGTAGTAAGTATTAGTATCTTCTTTATAGTTTTCTAATTTTTATTATTTTTTTAGATCCTTTAGGCATTTTTATAGATCTTTAACCTTATTATTTACTATAGTAATATATATAGATCTTAGGTCTTTTGCTGTTAGAATTAGGTATAGCTATTGCAATCTTAAGTATAGCTTATAATAGAGTCTTAAAAGGAGCTAAAGATTAGTAGTTTTACTATTTATATAGATATATTAGAATACTCTAGAGGTAAATTCCCTAAATAATTTTTCTTTAATTATATTTTACTCTATAAACTTAGCTAAATCTAGCTATATTATTGCATTCTAGATCTATATACTAAATTCTTTATAGATAGCAGTATAAATAGAGTTTAAACTGCTAAAAATAGCTATTTTTTTATAGTAATCTAAATGCTGCCTATACTATATTAATATATTCCCTTTAAAGAGAGTTTAGAGCTTAACGTAAATAGCTTCTTAGGCGTTAATTGCACTATAGCTATAGTAGTCTTTAACAGCTTAAATCTATAGCTCTATATTGTAGAAAACAGTGTACTTTCCTTTATATAAAATTAGCTTATAGACATTTCTATTGTTAAAGGGTTTAAAGTAACTAATATTAGTGTTGGAATCGTCATGACTCCATCGTGCGATTCCGGCGCCTGCGTGGGTGGATACAACCGCTAATTAGTTGCATCTGCACACTAGTCTTTACTTACATCGGGGTTGCCGATACCCCTTAATTCCCCCTTAACACAACACTATGCTTAAGGTATATAAGGCATCTAACGGGGTATATAATGTAGCCTCTTTTGCTAGTTAGATATAACTCCTAAATAACTAAATTTAAACCTCTTTAATGTAAATACTAGTATACTAGTAAACTAGTTATAGAACTAACTTAAAGGAGTATAAATTAAACCCTTAGTCTATTAACACTAATTAGTAGTTACTTAACTAGAAGTCTTTAGTATAACTAAAGAGATTAGCATAACTAACTATAGATTAGCTAGATTTAGCAAGAAGAGACGTAATACTATTAGCTAGAACCCTTAGCGGCTAATGTAACTAGTAAAGTGTGCTAAAGGAAGAGATATCTTTATAATTGCTTAGTTACTAAGTTATATTTACTTATAACAACGTTTTAGTTTAACTAATTATTAATATTAAACTCCTAAGGAATTAAATTACTAGCTAGAACCCTTAGCGGCTAATGCTATAGGATTTAACTCCTTTAACTATCTTAGAACTTAGCTAGAAGCTAGCTAAATCCCTCTATCTTTATACTAATTCTATTACACCTACTTTCTCTTTCTATACTACTTAATCTTATCTAATATAATAAGTTTATAACAACCCTAGGTAGATTTATAAGAATTTAAGCAATAACTATAACCTAATAAGCTTCTAGAATAACTTTAAAAGTATTAAAAACTTCTATTAATAGATTAGAACTTAATATACAAAATTAACCTAGAAACTGCTACTACTACTAATCTAAATAATAGAATTATCTTTATAATTAACCTCTATAAAGATTAAAGATTTAGAGATTAAGAATAATAGAAGAACTTTAAATTTAACTTCTATAACTAAAATAAAGACCTATTTTAAAGAGCTTTTACTCTAATTATTAAAGTATTACGCAATTTACTATATAAATATAGAGTCTATATAGGTAGAAGCAGCAGCTAAATTGCTAATTCCCTTAAAAGAGTACTATAGAAAGAGAAACAATCTATATAGCTAGAAGAAGAGATTAATAAATAAGTAGCATTAGGTAAATTCTACTTAAATCTACACCTAGATGTAGAACCTATATCTACAGTAAAGAAGCCTTAATCTTCTTTATAGAACCCTTCTTCTATACCTTTAGCACTCTCTCTATTACTTTTATTAAGTGTACCTAGTAATCTAATAGGTACATTAGTAGGAATGCTACCTTCTCTCTCTTTACTATAGAATATAAGATTTCTTCTGCTTTTAGTAGTATAACTATTACTTCCTTCTATAATAGATCCTTTCTAGACTAATATAAGGAAAGTCCTTAACCTTATAAAGATCTATAAGAAAAGTAATAAATATAGTAGCAATATATTCGATTTTATTATGCTAAAAGTAGTTATCCTTAAAGACCTATACTAATAACTTAATTTCTTAGAACTAGCAATAATAAAGGCATTTTTAGTAATATTAATAGGTAAAGTATATAAATTCTACCTTATAATAATTGTAATAAATATAAGAATAAATTACACCTTTAACTAAATAGTTAAAATTATTAAATAACACTTTAAGACCTTAACTAATAAGCAGTTCTATTGTTAAAGATAGAACAGTATTATATTGCGCAATATAATCACTAAGAACCCTAATAAATCTATACTTAACTGCTTTAATATAATAATCTAGAACCTTTAAGACATTTACAATAGCCTTTTTAACCCTTTTATAGATAATTCTAAACTTATTAAATAAACCCTTTAAGCAGTTAGAGGTATCTCTAAATATAGCTAAGCTAAATTTATAACTAATGCAATATTCTAAAAGCTTATTAGCAACCTATAAAAGTTAATTAGTATTGCAGAAGTATAGAAGGAAATTAGCTAATTCTACGTTAGATTTAACTAACTTAATATTAATAATAAAGCCCTCTATATAGACTATTAATATTAACGTTTAAGAGACCCTAGCTATAGCAGAAGTAAGACCTAAAAACAACACTACTTTATCTATAGAAAAGAAGGATATTAGTTAATAAAGTACAGCAAAAAAGAGCGTTAAGAAGTACAGTAAAGATAGTAGAATAATAAGAAGTATAGAACCTCTTCTTTAGACAGTAAATTTAGAGCCTATCTATAGGCTTATAAAGGATTAAGTAAACCTATATAGAATAACAGTTCTAATAATGCTTAAGATGTAAGTAAGGCATTTATTAAAGAATCTAATATAGCTAATAAAGGAAAAGCTCCTTAGCTAACAATTATATAATTCTTTACTAATGCTGCAACTATAAACAATAGAGCTATCTTCTAAAACCTTAAGGAAGAAGCTTGCTAGTATACTCTACATAAGGAAGACCTATTTACAGAAGATTAATTAAATCCTATAGATCCCTTATTATATTTATTATCTTATATATTAAAAGAACGTTATTCTAGTAAGACATTTAAAGGCATCTTACTTAACACTAAAGTAGTAAGTATATTAATAGCTAGAATTAACTAAGTATAAGCACTAGTAAAGAAAATGCCTTTATTAAAGATAAATCTATCTAATTAACACTATATAATTACATTTAGCGTAAGATTAGTAACTTTAATAGGCTTTATTATAGTTCTAATAGTCTTTAGCCTAATTACATTCTACGTAATTAATATAAGCACTCTATTCCTGTACAGTATTAATAATATAGATAAGATATATATAAAGCTTAACAACCTTAAAAACGTGCTAATTTAAGGCAATTAGAAGGTTTCTATTATTTAGAAATAAGAACATCTATAGTAAACTCTAGAAGCTACAGAAGTAGCTATATTCTTTTTATTAAAAAAGTAAATCCGTTAACTTTATTGTTAATTTAAATATCCCTCTATATAATAATTAATAAAGATTCTATAATACATAAGAGAAGATATTAGTAACAATAACGCTATTAATAGAATTATATAAGTCTACTACTACTGCTAACTTAACAGTAAATTACTTAGTTAATTCTAATTTACATTAAAAGATAACTATAACTTTAACTATAAAATTATTGTTAATATTATATATCTAAACAGCAGCTCTGTTCTTTATATTGTAGATTCTGCAACCTTATTCTAGGCAGCCTACTTTCTAGAACCCTAAAAGCAGAAAGCATAAAACATCTAGAATGCATTAAAAGAATGCTAGATTAATACCTATCTAGGCCCTTCTAACTAGATAGTTTATAATACTAGAAAGAACTTTATATCTGCTAAATTCCGCTATTATATATAAATGTTGTCTATTAATATTAATAAAGTTCCTATTAAATCCTATAACAGCATTAGTAAAGTTAAATAGTACTATAGCTTATTATAAAGAGCTTATAACATTATTAACAATAAATTAAGCACTAATACTAGTATTATAAAGGATTAAAAGCTTTAAATAGCTGTTAAAGCTGTTAATAATTCTGCTAGACCTAACGGTCTTATGCCTATATTATTAGTCTTTAGTTCCTACCCTTATATAATAGATAATTTGCTCTTAAGCCTTTCTGTAATATAATAAGCTTTAATTCTATGTAAAGCTACTAATAAAGCCTAAAAATGCCTAATATAAAGGTAAATTTATAATGCTTTTACCTCCTACAACAGCCTAAATATAACACCTATACATTTACTGCCTCTACAGTTAGAAGTGCGTATATAGCGTAAAAAAGAAGGCTAGTAAGGCCTCTATAAGCTGCTTACTACAGATAGTAAGGAGTGCACTATATAAATGCCTTACAGCTCTATTTATTTTTGCATAACTATTGTAAAACCCTACTACTATAATAACAATAAATCTAACAATTATTCTGCTGTTTCTAACGTTACACCTAATAAAAGCAATATAGAATCCCTACCTAAAAGTAATTCTATTTTACTAAAGAAGAGAGAAAGACCCCTAAAGGCAAAATAACTAATTAATCTAAACCTAATATAGAAAAGAGGTCCTAGAAGACTAAGAAAGAACCCTTTTTCTATTCTAATTAATTCTATATAAAATTCCTCTACTTCTAATAACAAACTAAATAGATATATTACTGTTTCTAGCCTAACTGCTAGTAGTCCTTATAATCCTAATCCTAGTAGTAATATTAATTCTACTTATATATTACTATATAAATCTAGTAATAAAATTTTCCTTTCTACAAAAGAAACAGTAAACTATAACCTAGCTATATAACTAAGGAAAGACAATAAGATTATAGCAAAAGGTGCTCTATTTAAGGCATTTAACTAAGCTAAAATTAACGCACTATTAGCTAGAGATATCTTCTAATTTATTAAATTTAACTCTACTATATATAACAACTATATCTTTAAATCTTATATAGTTTAAGAAGTTAAAGGAAAAGGAACTATATTACTATATAAGAAGTTAAGACTAGTTATCTAAGGATATAACAACAGCAATAAATTATTAATTTTAACGCAATCCTTAACAATTTAATAAGCTAGTTAATGCTTAATTATAGCACTAGCTCTATCTCTCTAAAAACGCAATATTATCTTATAGATCTACAATATTATATAGGCTTATATACAATTTAACACTAATTTAAATAGATTAATTATTATATAACTTCCTAACTAAATTAAATACCTATATCTCTACAATATAGTAATAGAAGTAATTAAGCCTCTATATAGAATCGCTAAAGTAGGTATATATTAGTAGTTTATATACTTCTGCTACTACTGTAATAATTTAAGTATAGTTACATTAATATATAACCTCTACTTACTAATATTAAACAATAAGAATTGCTTTAGAATTATTAGAATACAGACTAATAATACACTAGAACTAAGTAATAGAACCTTCTTTAACTATAAGGAATCTAAACTATAGAAAGCTAATTTTACTGTAAAGCTAAAGTAAAGCCTAACAGCAGAAACGCTACTAATTTTTAACGGATATATATTAACTAAATCTAATAACAGCACTTTAACTCTTTGCTAGAAAGGTTAAAGCAAGAGAATTTAACCTATTAATACTACTAGTGTTAATATAGATTTAATAAAACAACAGTATATTAAGCAATAAGTCTACAGCGTATATATTGCTATAATCTATTAACTAAAAGCTGCATTTAACCTTTCTGTTGCTGTATAACAGCAAGATATTACAATTAACGATATTAAATAACTAAATAAGAGGCTCTAATAGTAGATTAATAACTAAACCTATAGATTATAATATATCCTAATAGACCTTCTCTCTACTAAATTATATATATTTATTAATAAATCCTTTATAAACAATAAAGATTTAAGCTTCTAAATAGAATATATAATTATCTTAGGCAATAAAGAAGCTTATAAAGAGAATGCTAAATTTGTAATAAAAGGCAATATTATTATATATAGCTCCGTTAAAAGCAAAAGAGTTATAAGGAGCGCGCTTACATTAGAACTATACAGTATAGTGTAAGGCGTAGATGTATTGCATGCTATTAGCACTACATTAAATATAGTAATAAAGCAGCTATAGATACCGCTAATTCCACTAGTAGTCTATATAGATTCGTTCTTGTTGTATAAATGCCTTATAAAGCTTAGCACAATAAAGGAAAAGAGATTAATAATTAACATTATAGCGCTACATTAATTATACAAAAGGCGCAAAATCAACAAAATCTATTAGATTAACAGTAAAGATAATATTACTAATTTAATAACAAAAGCAACGCTAAATAAGACTCTTAAATCCTTTATTAACAATAATAAAGCTAATATATAGGTAGAAGGCTAGGTAAAGAGACCTACAAATTAATGTAGAAGGATATTAGATTTATTATTATTTATTCCTTTAATCTATTTTATTATTACTGTAACTGTTAGAATTACTCTACTAGCACAATAAAAAGAGAGACTGCTAGTGTTAGAATCGTTATAACTCTATCGTGCAATTCTAGCGCCTGCATAGGTAGATACAACTGCTAATTAGTTGTATTTACACACTAGTCTCCACTTACATTAGGGTCGCTAATACCCCTTAATTCCCCCTTAACATAACACTATACCTAAGGCATATAAGGCATCCAATAGGGTATATAATGTAGCCTCTTTTGCTAGTTAGATATAACTCCTAAACAACTGAATTTGAACCTCTTTGATGTAAATACTAGTGCACTAGTGAACTGGTTATAGGACCGACTCGAAGGAGTATAAATTAGACCCTTGGTCTATCGACAATTAGTAATCTTCTATATAGAATCTATTTGTTCTTTAGGGGTTTAGAACTATATATTGCTCTAGTTGTTCTGTTCTTAACGTAGATCTAGCCTTTTACCTACTAGATTTAGCTAGAGATTGTTGTTTCTAATATAGTATAGTGCTTATTAATTTATATACTAATATTTAAAGTTACTAGATACTTAATCCTAGTCTTTTTTAGTATTTTAGCTCTTCTTAGCTTTACTATTATAGTATTACTCTAATAGATTCTTTAGAAATTGCAGTAGCTTCTATTCTTTTAGAAAAGTACTAAGGTGTCTAGAGTATCTCTATATTATATAGTTTCCTTTACCTAGAGGTTACTTCTAACCTTACTTCTAGTTCTAGTTATCTTTTAGGGGTAAGTAAGAATTAAAAGCCCTTTACCTATAATCCTTAAGCTAGAAGCCTTATTAGGTATAGTATTATCTATTGTATTTATCCTAAGGCTTAAGTGTAGTCTCTATTTTCTAGGCTAAGTATTATTACTCTACCTAAAGAGCAGTAATTTTATTGTTTAATTCTCTCTATAATCTACTAATTTTATTAATTAATTCTCCCTTAATTCTACTAATTTACTTACTAATTTCTATAGAAAAACCTATAAGCTATTCTAGTAAGAGGTTCCCTTTTCTAAGTAGCTTTACTGCTTCCTTTACTTTATACTTTAGCTTAAGGGTATAAAACCTTTAGTAAATATATAAAAGCAGTAAGATTTTAGTTAGTTCTTTAATTAGTAAGTTCTTTCTAGTAGTTTAAGGTATATTTAATAGATCTAGGTCCTTAGTAAGTAGTGTAAATCTAGATCCTTATACTTACTTTCCTTTAATATTCTAGGTAGAACTAGCACTAGCTTTATAGATAGTGTCTCCTAAGCTATTAGATCTAGATAATCTAGCCTTAGCTTTTCCTTCTAGCATTATTGTTAGTAAATCTATAAAGAGTTTAGTAGATTTAGCCTTATTAACAATTCTATTAATCTATCTTTACACCTACTATACTGTAGAAGCGTTAATAGTATTCTAGTAAGAAGGTAGTTCTACTAGCTTAGGTTAGTTATATAATTTAAGTTATTTATTAACGAATTTATAGTAGGTAAGATAAAGTAGTAAGCTTCTTTTTTCCTAAGGTATAAGATCCCTTTTTTAAATCTAGAAATCTAGATTTTAGCAGTAAAATTTATAGAATTAATATATAGTTTTAAGTTCTCTATTAGTAAAAGGAATATAATTCTTTCTACTAAGTTTCTTCTAAAGTTACTCTATCTTAAATATTGCAATTTTAGCTTTTTAAGCTTAAGGAGGGTTAATAATAATTAAAAGCAATTGCTACTACTTATTACAATAGAATCTATTGTAGGCTTACTGGATATAACAGTAGGATATTAGATTTAATAGGTTATATAATAAATCGTAAGAGGAGTTATAAGAGCTTCTGTAAGGAGCATCTAGTAATAGTGTTCTAGTGAATAATAGTTAATTGTTCAATCTAACTACCTAAGTGTTGCTTCTAAATACTTATACATAATTGCAGTTATGTGCACTAGTGACCTGCAGGTCTGTAGAATTATCCCGTAACACTAACTAGTATAATAAAGGGTTCTGCCTTAGTTATTATCAAAAGTAGCTTCAACACCAGTGCCAAAAGTGGCCACAACACCAGCGATACCAATATCGCCAGCTTCATGCAACATCAGCTCCAACAGCTGTTACTAGCATAACTACTCCAATAGTAGTACAAAGGAACTTAGTTACAACAACTAAGTGTAGGAAACAAGTAGGTGTAGTAGACCAGGATAGAATACAACAGGGGTTATCTAGTCTGTTATCTTTCCTTTGTTATAAGGCTCTATACACACTAATATCTGCCCCTCTTATAGAGGCAGTGCAACAGATCACTTAGCATCTCTTAGCATTCTCTCGCTTAGCAAGCTGCAGGATTTTTGGGTATCTAGCGATCCCCCTTCTTGTTTTTCCTTCTCTTCTTCTCTTTCTTTCTCTCTTAGAATTAGCTATATATAGGCCGCTTCCTCCCTCCTAAGTTAGAAGAATTAAGCAAGCAATTTATACTCTTCTACACACTAGAAGCTTCTTTATCTTCTCTCTCTTCTGTTATCTCTTCTATCTCCCTCTTGATAGTTATTAAAGACTTAATACAACAGAAGAAAATTGTTAAGGCTTTATATAAGCAAATAGGTTATAAAGGTGTAGAAGTTATATTTTAAGCAGCTAGAATTAAGTACTTTTAGAAAGAGCTTTAGAATACAGTTTAAGTAATAATTTCCTGTTGTAAGGTGTACTAAAAGTTCGCTCCTTAGAGGCCTAAAGAATTATTAATACTAGTAGCTCTAGGCAACCTAATAAGTAAGATATATATTAACACCTAATATATACCACTTAATTATAGTTTTAAGTACCTTCTAGAAGCAAGATATAATCTTACTAGCTAGGTAGAAGCGCGCTCTATACAGTATACTAATGTTGCAGCTATTTAGAAATTCCTAATAAAGCTAATTATATAATTTAGAGTCTTCTAATTTCTAGTTTTTAATAGAGAGCTAGAAATATATAGAAATCTTAAAAAAGCAGTTAAAGCTATTAGGATTAAAGGGATTAAGATATTAGTGTATAATCTAAAAGCTAATTTACCTATTAAAGCTAGTTATTAAACGCTTATATCTACCCTTTTAAAGATAGAAGGTTCTAATAGAAAGTAGTTTAAATTGCTAGATAAAGCACTATTAGTAGACTATATAGCTATATAAGCGTTATACAGTAAATCTACTTTCTATTTAATTTATAGATAAAAGCTTATTTTTCCTTTAGAAGTTAAGTTTTCTACTTAAAGGTTAATTAATTAGTTAGAAGTTATAATAATATAGAATCTCTTTAAAGCAAGAGTTAAAATACTAGAGCAAAAGGAAGTAAATATCTAAAAGGCTTACGCAAAAGTCTTTATATTTAAGTAATACTTAACTAATTAAATAAATTAAAATTAAGAGGTATTATTATAAAAGAAGAAAGATTAATTAGTTCTAAAGGATTTAGTCTTTATATATAATATATAAAGAGTTATAGATATATTAATAAAGAGGAAGTTAGTAATATAATAGAATAGTTCTTTTAAGGTGTATAGCTAAGTAAAAGTTACTAGCGCCTACTGTTTAAAGACCTTAAATAGTATAGTGCTTAATAAGACTATTTCTAGAGATTACATTAAGAAGTTTAGGCTTAATCTAGAGGGATAGTGGACTTTTACTGCTAATAAATAGCTCTATACCCTATAATATACTACCTAATATAGTAAAGACACTAGCAACTTTAAGCAAGATACTAATAAATTGCAGCCTACTAATGCTTAGTATAATATATTAGATTAAATAGTTTCTAAGGACTATATATTACAGCTATACTAAAAAGAGGATTTTAAGGATAATAACGCTAAAGTAAACCTTTTACTATAACGTTATCTAAAGTATATAATAGAAGTTTATCTACTAATAATACCTAAAGAAGAGCGTAGAAGCTATAAGGAGATTAATAATATTATTTAATCTTAATAATTTACCTATAACTTTACTAAGATATATAACTTATTGTAGCTTTTGCAAAAGCTAATGCTGTAGTTCTTATATCTTTAGCTTTAGAGAGAAGGGAGGTTAAGTTTGTTTATTTATATATTTAAAACTAACTAAGATTTAATAATAGTACATTAAGATTATTTAAAGATTTAAAGCTAATTAGAATTAAGACTATAAGCTTAGATTAAATAGAATATATAAAAAGTTTTTAAAAAACCGCTAAAAATAAGTATAGTTCTATTCTATTTTAACTAAAGAGGCTGCTTAGCCTTTACTCTTTTTCTATTATTTTTTTTTATCTTTTAACTTAAGCAATTTATACCTAATTTTCTAGCGAATTTCTATTAGTTTTAATGTTTAGGGGAAAGAATAAAGAATATTAACTACTATAAAAGGAGAAAGATCCTTATAAAGAACCTCTTAAAGCCTTAAAAGAATAAATAGTTAATCTACTTAGTCTTTACCCTAGAATGTTACAAAAGGAGCATTATAGTAAATCTAGCTGTAGTTACTATAACCTTTTATAAATTGCTACTTACAGCTTATAGTAGTAGAACTACTCTAGATATAATTGCTATATAAGCTGCTATAAACATCCTTAAGAGAGGTGCAGCTGTAGAATAGGAAGTAGATGTATTCCTTAAATAAAGTAACTGTTTAAAGATATATATTAGTACAATAGAAGCAAAATATACTATTTTCTTTGCTAAAGAATAAAATT
Source organism: Atkinsonella hypoxylon (assembly GCA_000729835.1). NCBI lineage: Eukaryota > Fungi > Ascomycota > Sordariomycetes > Hypocreales > Clavicipitaceae > Atkinsonella > Atkinsonella hypoxylon. Next base: position 29,420 of record JFHB01000170.1, read on the forward strand.
AAAAGGGCTTTATAGCGCTCTTAATAGTTAATTAGTGTATAATAGAAATATCTATAAGAATAAGCTATCTTAGTTAAAATAAAGATAAAGTTCTTAATGTTTAATTCTAGCGCAACCTTATGCAAAAGAGAGCTTTCTTTAATAGTGCTATTAATAAACTAAGCCTTAAGATTCTAATTATAAAAGAATTTAATAGCTCTTAAAGGCGTATTAGGTATAGAATTCTGTTAAAAAGCAACTTTAGTATATATTAAGTATCTACTAGCACTAATGTTATTGCCTCTATAAACTTAAAGCTTAAAGGTAAATTTATACTAAAGAGGTAAGATTTATTAGTATAATAAAAGGATAGAAGTCTAATTAAAAGCTTTTTTTTAAAAGACTTACTATATTAATAAGCGTTATTAAAGAAAAGATATTTATTTAACTATTCTAAGAGAAAGTAACCTAATAAGAGAGAGCAGTAAAAGGGATTCTTCTGCTAATAATATTCTATATATTTATAAGATCCTTATAGTTTTAAGGAAGCTTTTTAGCTATAATTAAATAATTAAAGGTACTAATAAAGACAATAAGAAAGAGGCTATATAGAAAGGTAGTTATAAGAATAAAGAAAAAAAAATAAATATAATTAGTTAAGGAGAATATTATAAATTACTTAATAAGTTTATAGCTATTAGAGTCTTAGTATATATTTACTGTTAGCCTCTGCTAAATTATAATAATTGTAGATAGCTGTTAACTAAGGATTTATTAAGATAATGCTAGCTATAATATAGCCTATATTTCTACTCTCTCTCTCTCTTTATTCCTTTATTCTTATAATGTTTTTATTATAAGTATTTACTTAAGCTCTTTTTTACCTTTAATTTTTTAAAAGCTATTTAATCTTTACTGCTAAGATAGAAAATAAATACTAAGAACCTATTTCTAAGACTAGCTTTAGAGTTATATATAAGGGATAAATATATTACTTTAGAACATTAAAGAACTTACTAATATACTATATTGTAGTGTAGGTTTATAAGCTAGTTAGCAATTTCTTTTGTATAGAAGAGTAAGATTAAGTAGATTTACCTCTTAAGAAGCTCTATAAGTGCTAGCTGCCTCTCTTTTAGTAACGTTTTAAGTAGCCTCCTTTTAGCCTACTACTTTATTAGGATTATAATTTAGATAACTTTAGGCTTATAGAATTAATGTAGCCTAGCTAGAGTTTAGCAATTTAGTTTAATTATCTTAATAATATTTATAGCTTTCTAATTGTTGGAATCGTTATGACTCCATCGTGCGATTCCGGCGCCTGCGTGGGTGGATACAACCGCTGATTAGTTGCATCCGCACACTAGTCTCCACTTACATTAGGGTCGCCAATACCCCTTAATTCCCCCTTGATATAACACTATGCTTAAGGTATATAAGGCATCTAACGGGGTATATAATGTAGCCTCTTTTGCTAGTTAGATATAACTCCTAAATAACTAAATTTAAACCTCTTTAATGTAAATACTAGTGCACTAGTAAACTAGTTATAGAACTAACTTAAAGGAGTATAAATTAAACCCTTAGTCTATTAACACTAATTAGTAGTTACTTAACTAGAAGTCTTTAGTATAACTAAAGAGATTAGTATAACTAACTATAGATTAGCTAGATTTAGCAAGAAGAGATATAATACTATTAGCTAGAACTCTTAGCGGCTAACGTAACTAGTAAAGCGTGCTAAAGGAAGGGATATCTTTACAATTGCTTAGTTACTAAGTTGTATTTATTTACAATAATGTTTTAGTTTAACTAATTATTAATATTAAACTCCTAAGGAATTAAATTACTAGCTAGAACCCTTAGCAGCTAATGCTATAGGATTTAACTCCTCTAACTATCTTAGAACTTAGCTAGAAGCTAGCTAAATCCCTTTATCTTTATACTAATTCTATTATACCTACTTTCTCTTTTTATACTACTTAATCTTATCTAATATAATAAGTTTATAATAACCTTAGGCAAATTTATAAGAATTTAAGCAATAACTATAACCTAATAAGCTTTTAGAATAACTTTAAAAGTATTAGAAACTTCTATTAATAGATTAGAACTTAATATATAAAATTAACTTAGAAACTACTACTACTACTAATTTAAATAATAGAATTACCTTTATAATTAACCTCTATAAAGATTAAAGATTTAGAGATTAAGAATAATAGAAGAACTTTAAATTTAACTTCTATAACTAAAATAAAGACCTATTTTAAAGAGCTTCTACTCTAATTATTAAAGCGTTATACAATTTACTATATAAATATAGAGTCTATATAGGCAGAAGCAGCAGCTAAATTGCTAATTCCCTTAAAAGAGTACTATAGAAAGAGAAACAATCTATATAGCTAGAAGAAGAGATTAATAAATAAGTAGCATTAGGTAAATTCTACTTAAATCTACACCTAGATATAGAACTTATATCTATAGTAAAGAAGCCTTAATCTTCTTTATAGAACCCTTCTTCTATACCTCTAGCACTCTCTCTATTACTTTTGTTAAGTGTACTTAGCAATCTAATAGATATATTAATAGAAATACTACCTCCTCTCCCTTTACTATAGAATATAAGATTTCTTCTGCTTCTAGTAGTATAACTATTACTTCCTTCTATAATAGATCCTTCTTAGACTAATATAAGGAAAGTCTTTAACCTTATAAAGATCTATAAAGAAAGCAATAAATATAGCAGCAATATATTCAATTTTATTATACTAAAAGTAGTTATCCTTAAAGACCTATACTAACAACTTAATTTCTTAGAACTAGCAATAATAAAGGTATTTCTAGTAATACTAATAGGTAAAGTATATAAATTCTACCTTATAATAATTGCAATAAACATAAGGATAAATTACACCTTTAACTAAATAGTTAAAATCGTTAAACAACACTTTAAGACCTTAACTAATAAGTAGTTCTATTGTTAAAGATAGAACAGCATTATATTGCACAATATAATTACTAAGAACCCTAATAAATCTATACTTAACTGCCTTAATATAATAATCTAGAACCTTTAAGATATCTATAACAGCCTTTTTAACCCTTTTATAGATAATTCTAAACTTATTAAATAAACCCTTTAAGCAGTTAGAGGCATCCCTAAATGTAGCTAAGCTAAATTTACAACTAATGCAACATTTTAAGAGCTTATTAGCAACCTATAAAAGTTAATTAGTATTGCAGAAGTATAGAAGGAAATTAGCTAATTCTACATTAGATTTAACTAACTTAATATTAATAATAAAGCCCTCTATATAGACTATTAATATTAACGTTTAAGAGACCCTAGCTATAGCAGAAGTAAGACCTAAAAATAACGCTACTTTATCTATAGAAAAGAAAGATATTAGTTAATAAAGTACAGTAAAAAAGAGCGTTAAGAAGCACAGTAAAGATAGTAGAATAATAAGAAGTATAGAACCTCTCCTTTAAACAGTAAATTTAGAGCCTATCTATAGGCTTATAAAGGATTAAGTAAACCTATATAGAATAATAGTTCTAATAATACTTAGGATATAAGTAAGGTATTTATTAAAGAATTTAATACAGCTAATAAAGGAAAAGCTCCTTAGCTAATAATTATATAATTCTTTACTAATGCTGCAACTATAAACAATAGAGCTATCTTCTAGAACCTTAAGGAAGAAGCCTACTAGTATACTCTATATAAGGAAGACCTATTTATAGAAGATTAATTAAATTCTATAGATCCTTTATTATATTTATTATCTTATATATTAAAAGAACGTTATTCTAGTAAGATATTTAGAGGCATCTTACCTAACACTAAAGCAGTAGGCGTATTAACAGCTAGAATTAACTAAGTATAGGCACTAGTAAAGAAAATGCCTTTATTAAAGATAAATCTATTTAATTAACACTATATAATTATATTTAGCGCAAGATTAGCAACTTTAATAGGCTTTATTATAGTTCTAATAGTCTTTAGCTTAATTATATTTTACGTAATTAATATAAGCACCCTGTTCCTATACAGCATTAATAATATAGATAAGATATATATAAAGCTTAACAACCTTAAAAACGTGCTAATTTAAGGCAATTAGAAGGTTTCTATTATCTAGAAATAGGGATATCTATAGTGAACTCTAGAAGCTACAGAAGCAGCTGTATTCTTCTTATTAGAAAAGTAAATCTATTAACTTTATTGTTAATTTAAATATCTCTCTATACAACAATTAACGAAGATTCTATAACGCGCAGAAGAAGATATTAGTAACAACAACGCTATTAATAGAATTATATAAGTCTGCTACTACTGCTAACTTAATAGTAAATTACCTAGTTAATTCTAATTTACGTTAAAAGATAACTATAACTTTAACTACAAAATTATTATTAATATTATACATCTAGACAGCAGCTTTATTCTTTATATTGTAAATTCTACAACCTTATTCTAGGCAGCCTACTTTCTAGAACCCTAAAAGCAGAAAGCATAAGATATCTAAAATGCGTTAAAAGAATGCTAGATTAATACCTATTTAAGCCCTTCTAACTAGATAGTTTACGATGCTAGAAAGAACTTTATATCTACTAAATTCTGCTATTATACATAAATGTTGTCTATTAATGTTAATAAAGTTCCTATTAAATTCTACAATAGCATTAGTAAAGTTAAACAGTACTATAGCCTATTACAAAGAGCTTATAATATTATTAACGATAAATTAAGCACTAATACTAGTATTATAAAGGATTAAAAGCTTTAGATAGCTATTAAAGCTATTAATAATTCTGCTGGACCTAACGGTCTTATGCCTATATTACTAGTCTTTAGTTCCTACCTCTACATAACAGATAATTTACCTTTAAGCCTTTCTGTAATATAATAAGCTTTAATTCTACGTAAAGCTACTAATAAAGCCTAAAAATGCCTAGTATAAAGGCAAATTCACGATACTCTTGCCTTTTACAACAGCCTAAATATAATACCTATATATTTACTGCCCCTGCAGTTAGAAGTATATATATAGCGTAAAAAAGAAGGCTAGTAAGGCCCCTATAAGCTGCTTACTATAGATAGTAAGGAGTGCACTATACAAATGCCTTATAGCTCTATTCGTTTTTGCATAACTATTGTAAAACCCTACTACTATAATAACAATAAATCTAATAATTATTCTGCTGTTTCTAACGTTATACCTAATAAAAGTAATATAGAATCTCTACCTAAAAGCAATTCTATTCTACTAAAGAAGAGAGAAAGACCTCTAAAGGTAAAATAACTAATTAATCTAAACCTAATATAGAAAAGAGGTCCTAGAAGACTAAGAAAGAACTCTCTTTCTATTCTAATTAATTCTATATAAAATTCCTCTACTTTTAACAATAAACTAAATAGATATATTACTGTTTCTAGCCTAACTACTAGTAGTCCTTATAATCTTAATCCTAGTAGTAATATTAATTCTACTTATACATTACTATATAAATTTAGCGATAAAATTTTCCTTTCTGCAAAAGAAATAGCAAACTATAACCTAGCTATATAACTAAGGAAAAACAATAAGATTACAGCAAAAGGTGCTCTATTTAAGGCATCTAACTAAGCTAAAATTAATGCACTATTAGCTAAAGATATCTTCTAATTTATTAAATTTAACCCTACTATATATAACAACTATATCTTTAAATCTTATATAGTTTAAGAAGTTAAAGGAAAAGGAACTATATTACTGTATAAGAAGTTAAGACTAGTTATTTAAGGATATAATAACAGCAATAAATTGTTAATTTTAACGCAATCTCTAACAATTTAATAAGCTAGTTAATGCTTAATTGTAGTACTAGCTCTATCTCTCTAAAAACGCAATATTATCTTATAGATCTACAATATTATATAGGCTTATATACAATTTAACACTAATTTAAATAGATTAATTATTATATAACTTCCTAACTAAATTAAACACCTATATCCTTACAATATAGTAATAGAAGTAATTAAGCCTCTATATAGAATCGCTAAAGTAGGTATACATTAGTAGTCTATATACTTCTGCTACTACTATAATAATTTAAGTATAGTTATATTAATATATAACCCCTACTTACTAATATTAAACAATAAGAATTGCTTTAGAATTATTAGAATATAGACTAATAATACGCTAGAACTAAGCAATAGAACCTTCTTTAACTATAAGGAATCTAAACTGCAGAAGGCTAATTTTACTGTAAAGCTAAAGTAGAGCCTAACAGCAGAAACGCTACTAATTTTTAATAGATATATATTAACTAAATCTAATAACAGTACTTTAACTCTTTGCTAAAAAGGTTAAAGTAAGAGGATTTAACCTATTAATACTACTAGTGTTAATATAGATTTAACAAAACAATAGTATATTAAGTAATAAGCCTATAGCGTATATATTGCTATAATCTATTAACTAGAAGCTGCATTTAACCTTTCTGTTGCTATATAACAGCAAGATATTACAATTAACAATATTAAACAACTAAATAAGAGGCTTTAATAGTAGATTAATAACTAGACCTATAGATTACAATATATTCTAATAGACCTTCTCTTTACTAAATTATATATATTTATTAATAGATCCTTTACAAACAATAAAGATTTAAGCTTCTAGATAGAATATATAATTATTCTAGGCAATAAAGGAGCTTATAAAAAGAACGCTAAATTTATAATAAAAGGCAATATTATTATGTATAGCTCTATTAAAAGTAAAAGAGTTATAAGGAGTGCGCTTACATTAGAACTATATAGTATAGTGCAAGGCGTAGATATATTGTATGCTATTAGTACTACGTTAAATATAGTAATAAAGCAGCTATAGATACTGCTAATTCTATTAGTAGTCTGTATAGATTCGTTCTTATTGTATAAATGCCTTATAAAGCTTAGTATAATAAAGGAAAAGAGATTAATAATTAACATTATAGCGCTATATTAATTATACAAAAGGCGCAAAATTAACGAAATCTATTAGATTAACGGCAAAGATAATATCGCTAATTTAATAACAAAAGTAACGCTAAATAAGACTCTTAAATCCTTTATTAACAACAATAAAGCTAATATATAGGTAGAAGGCTAGGTAAAGAGACCTACAAATTAATGTAGAAGGATATTAGATTTATTGTTATTTATTCCTTTAATCTATTTTATTATTACTGTAACTGTTAGAATTACTCTACTAGCACAATAAAAAGAGAGACTGCTAGTGTTAGAATCGTTATAACTCTATTGTACAATTCTAGCGCCTATATAGGTAGATACAACCGCTAATTAGTTGCATCTGCACACTAGTCTCCACTTACATTAGGGTCGCTAATACCCCTTAATTCCCCCTTAACATAACACTATGCCTAAGGCATATAAGGCATCCAACAGGGTATATAATGTAGCCTCTTTTGCTAGTTAGATACAACTCCTAGATAACTGAATTTAAACCTCTTTAATGTGAATACTAGTGCACTAGTGAACTGGTCATAGGACCGACTCGAAGGAGTATAAATTAGACCCTTGGTCTATCGACACTAATAAAGTCCTTTAAGCAAAAGACTTATTGTAAATAGTTAGATTAATTCTAGCTTACTGCTATAGCAAGAATTATTACTTATAGGATTAAGTGTACAGCAGTTATCTTTAAGGAGTCTTTTGTAATTAATACAGAAGAGATAAACTAAAGTAAGATTATAAGACTTATAGGTTAAAAGGTATATAGGATTAAAGATAGGTTTTAACTTATTTCCTACTATTATAATATAAGCTATAACCCTTCTGCCTTATATAACAAAATAAATAAGTAAAGACTTATTGCTAGCTTTCTCTTCTTTAATAACTACTAAACCTATTTTATCTTTAATTGCTTAAAGGGATACTATTATTACTTTAATATAGAACCTAAAGGCAGAATTAAAAGGTTTAAAGCTATAGTCTATAGTTAAGTATAGACTTTATAGCTCCTTTAGTATCTATACCTATTTTAGGTAATTTTAGTGCCTTATTATAAGCAGAAGAGCAACTAGAAATGCAGATATACCTATTTATTCTTCTTAATATAAACGCTTTATTATCTAGTTAGGTATCTTCTAATTAATCTTATTAGCAACAGCTTATATAATATATCTTACACTTAGTATAGTAACTATAGAATTACCTAAATATTAGGGAATAAATTTAAACTGCACCTTTACAACTAGGTTATAACTAACAACTCTATTAACTAGTTTTATAACTACTGTAAAGGTACTAATAAGGTTATAATAGTTCTGCACGTAATAGCAGTAAATAAGCTTAGTTTTATAAATAGGTATATAGTTATTAAAAAAGCTAAGACTATAGGCTTTAACCTTAGCTACCTCTAAGAAAATACTATAAAGCGTTTTATCTTAAGATATTACTTATAGATAACTAGTAGTAGAATTCCTATTCTAAAGGAGCTTAACGCCTAGAAATTCACCTTAAGTAATTATAATTAAGTAATTAAATAGTTAATAGAGGTTAATAAGTAAATACTTATATAACTTTAGGAGAATTAATTCGTTACTACTATTTAGTTTAATAGTAATCCTATTATCTATAATAGAACTATTAAAGTAGCAATAGCAGCAAAGGAACAGCGTTTACATCCTCTAACGTAAATAAGTAAGCCTAGCTAGGCTCTTATATATTATAAGCTACTCCCTCTTGCATAAAAGAAGTCTTTAATTAGAACGTTTAAGGTGCTACTATAGCTTACAACTAATTTATAAAGCCCTTTATTATTACTACTGCTAAACAATTTAGAGGTTTCTACTAGAATTTCTAGTATACTATAAGATTTTATGCAAAAAGATTAAATAGAATCTTATAGTAAGAACTAGCTTCTGTAATAATTATAGAACTTAAAGCATTAGCTGCTATCTTTACGTTTTATAGAACTATTAGTGTAAGAGCAAAAATCTAGGTAAAGGGATAAAGAGGTTATAAAGGTAGCAAAATAGACGCTTAAAGCTAAAGAATACTACACTATAAAGGATTAAATAGAAGCGTTAGCTTAAAGATATATTGCTAAACGGCCTATAATAGCCTATAATTCTGTTATTAATATAAACCTTAGTATTATACTACTAGCTCTTTTATATTCTAGCGCTTAGTAAGAGATAATTAAGGTAAATAAAAGACACTAATTAATTACATCTAAAGCAATTAAATAAAGTGTAAATTACTAAGAAAGAGTTGCTTATTATAAAGGAAAACGCCTAGCTATAAGAACACTATTGCTAGTAAAAGGGACGCTACTATATACGCTAAAGACGCTAAAGCTGTTATAAGAGATAAAGGGATTAGAACTTTAGGATTAAGGGAATTAGCTAAAGAGTTAAGTTACTTATAAGTCTTACTTTATAAGCTTATTTATAACTAGAGAGGTATTATATTGCAGTAGGGTTATCCCCTTACGTTCTTATATTAGCTTTATAAGAGATACTATATGTAAATTTTCTCTATAAGAGTGTATATTGCCTAGATATATAGATAGTTTAAGAGAGAGAGAGAAGCATAAGTAGCTTTTGCTAGCTCTTTTTAGCCTTTATCTCTTTTTAATTAATTAATATCTTTTAGCCTATTTTTATTTACAATACTTAACATATAAGAGATATTGCTTTACTACTACTAACACTTTCCCTTACTCTTTAATATATTTAGCTCCTTTTGCGTATATATATCTTCTAAGCTACAATTAATATTCTATTTCTGCCTTTTTTAACTATTTAATCTTCTTGCTTACTATCGTTTAATAGTACGCACTAACAAATATCTCGCTCTCTACCGATCCTCTTCGATCTTAACGTGCGCTACATTGTTACCTGCTTTAGTGTGGGCTGCATAGTCATTTAGGGGTTTAGTTTTAAGGCAACACACTAGCTAAGCCCTATATAGAGCACCTAAACGCCTCTAAGCACCTCCTAAGGTACTTAAGTGGTACTAGAAGCTTTGCTATTATTTATAAGCATTCTACACCACTAGGGTCTTCTTCTAAAGCTTCTAGCTCTAAAGAAGTACTTAAGACCCTCCTTGGTTATTGCGATAGCGATTTCGCTAGTGATAAAGTCTCTTCTAAATCAACCTATACTTATTTATATAAGCTAGCTAGTGGACCTATTAGCTAGAAATCGAAGAAAGCTAGTACTATTGCTCTTTCCACTTTAGAAACAGAATCTAATGCATTATCTAAAGCTATTAGGGAATTAGAGTAGCTCTACAGCCTTTTTAAGGAGATAAAGCTGCCTTTAACCCCTTCTATTCCTATTAGGTGTAATAATTAAGGCGCTATAGTTACTGCTTACAACCTAACGTTGTATAGTAGAACTAAGCATACCCTTCTAAAGTTTAACTATATTAGGGAAAAGATTTGTAAAGGTATAGCTAAGATTAGTTATATTAATACAAATTAAATGCTAGCAGATAGCCTAACTAAGCCTCTTGCTATTTAAAAGCATTAACAATTTATTAAGTTACTAGAGCTTTCTAGCTAGCTTATAAAAGCAACAAAAACACTCAAAAAAAAAAAAAAAATCGAAAAGCAACGAAAAACAGTTAAAAATCGAAAACAACAAAAACAATCAACAACAACTAGTTATATTCAACTATAACTACCCTGGAATTGCTAGAATTAGTTATGTTATTAGTTATGTTATTTAGTCCTGTTATTAGTACTATATTTCGTTAGTTAATTCTAACTTAGATATCCTTTAAAGAAGCTAAGTTGCTTGTAGAACTAGTTACTTCTTATATTTCTAGAGGGAGTGTTAAAAATAAGCTACCCTGTATAGCCTATTTTTATGCCTACTAGTTGCTCTATTACGTAACCCTTATTAGGTCTTGTTACGTTAATTTTTAGTAGAGATATTATTGTTACTAGATGCAAACATCTAGATTTAACTAAGGCAAAGTTGCCTAACCTATAGTTAACTTTAACAGCGATTTTCTCTACAACTAGCAATAGTAGAAATTTAAGAAGTATACTATTTAAAAGCTAAGAATTAGGGCTTTCTAATAATATAATTGTTAGATAGAGTTGCTTATAAGGGTTGCTTATTATTAGTGGAATTTATTAAATTAAGCATATAGGCGTCTTATTTGTATAGCCGTAAGTTAATTTTTTTGTTTTTATATAGTAAATCTTTTTGCGGAAATTATAAAGTAGCCTATAAGCCCCTTCTAGCAACTACAGCCTGCTAATATAGTTAGTAGGTCTATAAGGGACTAGAAAGATTTAAGATTCTACCCTCACTAACTTGTTCGTTACAGCGCTCTCAATATAAAGATACTACTATTACAGTTATCTATTGCCTCTACGTGATCTAGTACTATACACTACAGCTTGATTTAGGCCGCTGCTGCTTCCACTACGTGATAATTGCTAGGAGCAATTACAGGTGCTAAATCTAAGAGACCACTACCCTCTTAGATATCTAGTCCTGTAATCCCTATAATTTTCAATAACACTTCTATAGGTAATAATGCTGTATAGAAGCAACTTAACCTCTATATTACTAAAATTAATAAGTTAAATAAAAAGATTAACTAGGTTAGAATAGAGGCTAAAGGAGGTCTATTTAATAAGCAGTTTAACGAATTATAAACTACTATCTATAGTATATATAACTAACTAAATAGCATAAGTTAATTTAATAAAGGTGTTAATAACGTTATTAATAAAAATAAGACCTTACTAAAGGTTGCTAGCAATATTAACACACTATAGACAGAAAATAGACGCTTATAACACAAAATTAACTGTATTTACGTAAGCTTCTTAGAACGCTTAGCTAATTAGTCTATTACTATATAAAGTCTCTCTAGTAACAGATTTAGCACTATTTAATGTAGAAGAAGTGCTTAGTTTATACTAATTAACCTATCTTTAATGCATTTCTCTCTATTAATTCTACAAAAGATACCTCCTACAGTAAAGCTAACGCTAACTAAGATAAAAACGTTAACTAAGAGGCTAGCTGCAAGTAAACTTGTGAAAAGGACAGACCACTAGGTCACTCCGCAAAAGGGAACGCGCTCCACTAATGCGAAGTGCTATTGGCACCTATATAGTATAGTTCGTTATTGTTGACAAAACTAGTAGAAACACCTACTAAGCGTAAAACTAATGCCTTTTAGGCAAAACCCTCCCTAAAGCTGCTAGAAGCGTCTACTAGCTTTACTTTCTAGAGAGGACTAATAGCTTACTACAACTAACTAACAATTTACTGCTATTACTAATGCCTAGGGATTAGAATAAGCTATATATACACAGAGAAATGCACTAAAGGGATCTAACAGAAAATTAACTTTAATATAGATTGATTTTTAATGCTTTTAATACTGCGCAGAACAATCTTGCACAAGGAATATACTATATAGATTCAACAAATTAGCTTTATTATATAAGATTAATTTATAGGATTTAACATTATCTAGAATAATTTTATGTAACTTCACTTATATATAGGTTATAGAATAAGCTTTAACGCTCTATTAGGTTTAAGGAAATCCGTTAATTTAATATATAGATTTAATAGTTACTAGATTATAAGTGTAATTTAAGCATTATAAGTGCACAGAAAAATACGTAAATGTAGCAACTACACTGCAGATTGCACTATAACAACAATAACGCGTGCTTATGTAATAAAATAACAACTATCTTTCTACGCCTTTTATAACAACTAGATTAACGAGTTATTTAGTTTAATCTAATATACCTTTTAACGATAAACAATTAATTTTTTAGAACAGCTAAAACAGCTAATCTTTTTTGTAGGGGCAGCACTTATTACAGAATAATCCTATAGACCTGCAGGTTACTAGCGTACGTAACTGCAATTATATATAAGTAGTTAGAAGTAACACTTAGGTAGTTAGATTAAACAATCAACTATTACTTACTAGAATACTATTATTAGATGCTCCTTACAGAAGCTCCTACAACTTATCTCACGAATTATTGTATAACCTATTGAATCCGACAACATACAGTTACATCTGACAAACCTACTTTGTCGCCTTAAAACCAAACCCCTAAATGACCATGCAGCCTACACCAAAGCGGGTGACGATGTAGCGCACGTCAAGATCGAAGAGGATCGGAAGAGAGCGAGATATTTATTAGTGCATACTATTAAACGATAGTAGGTAAGAAGATTAAATAGTTAGAAAAGGCAGAAATAAAATATTAATTGCGGCTTAGAAGATATATACGCGCAAAAGGAGCTAAATATATTAAAGAGTTAGAGAAAGCGTTAGTGTTAGTAAAGTAATGTTTCTTAAGTATTAAGTGTTATAAATTAAAGTAGGCTAAAAGATATTAATTAATCGAAAAGAGCAAAAGCTAAAAAGAGCCAGTAGAAGCTGCTTGCGCGCTTGCTTGCCTAAACTATCTAGATGTTTAGGCGATGCACACTCTTATAGAGAAAAATCTGTATGTGGCATCCCTTGCAAAGCTAATATAAGAGCGTAAGGGGGTAACCCCGCCGCGACACACTACGTCGGATCTAACCGTAACAGCTAAAGTCTTTATATATACAATTAATCCTTAAAATGCCTTTTATATGTATAGCTAAAGTTATCTTTAAGTATAGTAATAAAGGAGGTAAGCTCCTCTTAAAGTGCTATTTTAGTAATATTATATTAGTCTTAAGGGTTACTAGAAGTGTTAAATAGAAAACTGCAATAGATAAAGTAATAGCTATTAGCGTTAATTTAATCTTAATTAATAAGTTATCTAAGGATTTAATCTATAATTAAATAGTTAAAGAGGGTCTTAAAGCTAAGTTAAACAATAATAAGGAGCTAGTGCTAATAATAGAGAATAAGGGTGTAGCTATTATTAACCTTATAATAAAGAGAATAGCTAACTAATATAGAAGCTAACTTAAAGAGGCTATAAAGAAGATTTAGCCCTTAATATAATTATAACTAATTAATCTAAAGGTAAATACATTATATAAGCAGAAAGCTAATAAGATTCTACTAAAAGATAATATTCCTTTAAATAGATTTACGCTTAATAAAAACCCTAAGTAGAAATAGAAGAAGTAGAAAGAGGTAAAAGTATACTTAAATAAATTAAGAAAATACACTAAATATATTATAGAAAGATTTAGTAAAAAGCCCTAAGGATTCTAAATAATAAAAAAGCGTTTAGATTAAATAGTTAAATAAGTATAAGAATATTTAACAGTAGAAGAAGTTAATATTTTTAAGGAAATCCTTTATAACTAGAAGGCAGCACTAGTATAGAACTTATTAGAGTATAAAAAAATTAATCCTTTAGTTACACTGCCTTAAGTTATCTATACTATTGCTTATAGAGCTTAGAAAGTAAAGTTAATACTAATACCTATTAGCCTATAAGGGAGACTAGTTAATTTATTAAAAAAGAAGCTTTAGTATAGGTTATTAGAAGAGAGCTATAGATCTTATAGGAACCCTTACTTTTTAGTAATAAAGAAAAATAGAGAAATATAGCTAGTACTGTTTATAACAGCTTACAATAAGATTATAATATAGAATGCCTATATTCTAGAAGAAGTAAAGGCTTTTAGTAAAGAATTTAGAATATATAAAATACTTTTAGTTATTAATTTACTGTTAAGCTATAACTAAGTGCTACTTACAGAAGAAAGTAGGAACTTAACAACAATTTTAACAGTAATAGAGCTTTTATAACTTTATATACTTCCTTAAGAAGTAACTAACTCTATTACTTAATTTATTTAAATAGTAAAGAGAATTCTTTTTAACCTAATTCCTTATACTTATAAGCCTTTCTTAGATAATATTGCAGTAAAAGGCCTTACTACTACTTATAATAGAGAGAAAGTATTACTTAATATATAAAGATATATTATAGAATATTTAATTAATATTAATAAAGTTCTTATTAATATTAAGCTAGCTAGTTATACTATATTTACTATAAAATTAAAGCTATACTAAAAGACTATAAAGATTATTAAATTTATATATAGTACTAATAGAAGAAAACCTTTAGTAGTAAAGGTAATAAAGATTCTAGAGTAAATAGAGTATAAAAATATCTTTAAGGTTAAATTCTTTCTTAGGCTTATAGGCTGTTATTACATCTAAATATAGTATTACTCTATAAAAGCTAAGCCTCTTATAATCTTACTTAAAAAGAGTGCTAAGTAAACTTAAGGACTAAACTAGTATTGAAAATAATAGGGATTACAGGACTAGATATCTAAGAGGGTAGTGGTCTCTTAGATTTAGCACCTGTAATTGCTCCTAGCAATTATCACGTAGTGGAAGCAGCAGCGGCCTAAATCAAGCTGTAGTATATAGTATAGATCACGTAGAGGCAGTAGATAACTATAATAATAGTGGTATCTTATATTGAGAGCGCTGTAACAAACAAGTGAGAGTAGGATCTTAAATCTTTCCAGTCCCTTATAGACCTACTAACTATATCGGCGGGCTATAGTCGCTAGAAGGGGCTTATAGGCCACTTTATAATTTCCGCAAAAAGATTTACTATATAAAAACAAAAAAATCGACTCACGGCTATACAAACGAGATGCCTACGTGCATAATTTAA
This sequence comes from Atkinsonella hypoxylon, assembly GCA_000729835.1. Classification (NCBI taxonomy): domain Eukaryota; kingdom Fungi; phylum Ascomycota; class Sordariomycetes; order Hypocreales; family Clavicipitaceae; genus Atkinsonella; species Atkinsonella hypoxylon. The sequence continues at coordinate 45,055 of JFHB01000170.1, forward strand.
CAAATTCCACTAATAACAAGCAACCCTTATAAGCAACTCTATCCAACAATTATACTATTAGATAGCCCTAATTCTTAGCTTTTAAATGGTATACCTCTTGAATTTCTACCACTGCTAGTTGTGGAGAAAATCGCTGTTAAAGTTAACTATAGGTTAGGCAACTTTGCCTTAGTCGATTCTAGATGTTTCGCATCTAGTAACAGCGATATCTCTACCAAAAATCAACGTAACAAGACCTAGTTAGGGTCACGTGATAGAGCAACTAACAGGCAACTAGCAAGCATAAAAATAGGCTATACAGGGTAGCTTATTTTTAACAACTAGAAGAACACTATAGAGGTCCTTAAGTATATAATAATAACTGCACTAGTTCTTATAACAATTAATCTTAGTTTAAGCACTAAAGAAATTATATTAATAGTTAATATAAACTTAAAAGGATAAAGAGCAGTTTTAATATAAATTATTAATAGGTAATAACACTCTATATAATATAAAAGTAGATATTAAAGCAATTTAGAAATTAAGTATAATAGAATAAAGTAGAAATATAGAGCTATTATTTATACATTAAGAAGGCTATAAATTTATCTCTATAGAGTTCCTTTTACTCTAAAGACTAATTCTTAGGTGCTTATATATTAGCTTAATAGCGCTATTAATAACGTTTCTAGCGCACTTATTATATAATAGATTAACTATATTATACTATTTAATTTTATAGTTAAGTATATTCTAGGAGAAAAGAATAAAATAGCTAATACTTTATTATATAAAGAGAGTAAACCTTTTAATATATTAAATTAAGTAGCTAAAAGGGATATTAAAGATTTTATTAACCTATAGCTTAACGTTAATAAGATCTAGCTATACAATAGAGTATACTATACTTCTAAAACTTAATAAATTATAGATTTCCTTTTAATATTATAAAGACTATTTAATTTAAATAAGAGTAAGTATAAGCAACTTTATATAAGTGCTAAGTAATACTTCTTAGATAAAGGCCTATTATAAAAGAGACTAACTAGTATAATAAAGGGTTTTACTTTAGTTATTAAAGACTTAATATAATAGAAAAAGATTATTAAGGCTTTATATAAGTAAATAAATTATAAAGGTATAGAAGTTATATTTTAAATAGCTAGAATTAAATACTTTTAGAAAGAACTCTAAAATATAGTTTAAGTAATAATTTTCTATTATAAGGTATACTAAAAGTTTACTCCTTAGAGGCCTAAAGAATTATTAATACTAATAGCTTTAGGCAACCTAATAAGTAAGATATATATTAACACCTAATATATACTACTTAATTATAGTTTTAAGTACCTTTTAGAAGTAAAATATAACCTTACTAGATAAATAGAAGTGCACTCTATATAGTATACTAATATTATAGCTATTTAGAAATTCCTAATAAAGCTAATTATATAATTTAAAGTCTTTTAATTTCTAGTTTTTAATAGAGAACTAGAAATATATAGAAATCTTAAAAAAGTAGTTAAAGCTATTAGAATTAAAGGGATTAAAACATTAGTGTACAATCTAAAAGCTAATTTACCTATTAAAGCTAGTTATTAAACGCTTATATTTACTCTTTTAAAGATAGAAGGTTCTAATAGAAAGTAGTTTAAATTGCTAAATAAAGCACTATTAATAGACTATATAGCTATATAAGCGTTATACAGTAAATCTACTTTCTACTTTATTTACAGTTAAAAGCTTATTCTTCCTTTAGAAGTTAAATTTCCTACTTAAAGGTTAATTAATTAGTTAGAAGTTATAATAATATAGAATCTCTTTAAAGTAAGAGTTAGGATGCTAGAGCAAAAGGAAGTAGATATTTAAAAGGCTTATATAAAAGTCTTTATATTTAAGCAATACTTAGCTAATTAAATAAATTAGAATTAAGAGGTATTATTGTAAAAGAAGAAAGATTAATTAGTTCTAGAAGATCTAGTCCTTATATATAATATATAAAGGGTTATAGATATATTAATAAAGAAGAAGTTAGTAATACAATAGAATAGTTCTTTTAAGGTATACAGCTAAGCAAAAGTTACTAGTACCTACTGTTTAGAGACTCTAGATAGTATAGTGCTTAATAAGACTATTTCTAGGGATTATATTAAGAAGTTTAGGCTAGATCTAGAGGGATAGTAGACTTCTACTACTAATAAATAGCTCTATACTCTACAATATACTACCTAATATAGTAAAGACACTAGCGACTTTAAGCAAGATACTAATAAATTATAACCTACTAATGCTTAGTATAATATATTAGATTAAATAGTTGCCCGCTATAACAACGGTCTGGCGTCGCAGCTCCTGCAGGATGCCCTCGAGGGCGTCAGCAATTCTCTTCCCCACTTCCATTATATTACAGTGCTAGTACGGGGCTAGAGCAGCAGCGGCAGGGGCGCGGGATAGGGCTAGGGGGGCTAGGGGATCACTAATAGCACGCTTAGCTGCCTCCTAGACAGCCTTATGTTTATAAGCTAGAACCTACTAGGGTTAGCAATAGGCTACGTCTAGGACTAGAGAGAGACCTTACTGCTTCTTTACTACCCTTAGCAAACTTAGCCTAGAAGTTAAGCAATACTTAAATTTCGTTCTAGTAAACTAAGAACTACTCTAGCTACTAGAGCGTTAATAAGGAGAGCTTAACCTAGAACTAGGGGTACTTATAGAAGCGCAATAATAACGTTAGAATATACAGCTAAAATATAAACTACTAGTACCTATAACATTAGGTTAGGGCTAGGACTATTGCAGAGAAGGGGCAGTACTTGCTCTACTAGTAGCAATAATAGATAGTAGGGTTGCAGGCGCAGGAAATATATAGCTAGTAAGGCTAGTTGCAGATAGCACTAAGCTAGAACTAGGTTAGTAAAGGCACTAGCAAGGGGGCAGAGCGCTTACGCTAAGGGCTAAGGCAGTAGAATTCTTAGGTATTTTTTTAAAAAAAAAAAAAATTTTTAAAAAATTCAATAAAAATTTTTCTCTAGCTTAAGTTAGAATAAGTAAAGGATAGAGATAGAGCAGAGGACCTATAGAAGCAGTAAGGGGGTAGAGTTAAGAAGCTGTTTCTATATAATAGAAAAAAAATTAGCAAAAAATTAACAAAAAGAGAAGTAGTTAGCTTACAGCGGTATAGCACTACTATATAGGGACTAGCTAGGGGCCTAGCCTAAGGGGATTTAGAAGGGATATATAGAAGAGGAAGCTTAGAAGAAGAAGAAGAAGAAGAAAAGAATATAAACCTAGGGGAGCCCCCCCTACTTATACTTATAGTTATAGCTAGCTTACTTTAGTAAGTAAGGTTAAACCTAGCCTATAGTCTATAGGTAGATAGGGATTAGTACAGCACTAAATTGCAACTCTAGAGACTTATAGTATATACGCTCTAACTTACTTATAGAAGGGCTTTAACTTACCTCCTGCCTAATGCAGTAGTCCTAGAGGTATAAGTAAGTTAGGCTTACTAGTACTAAGTTGTAACTAGCTTAAGCGTTCTTACTTCTACCTAACTTAACTAGTTAATAACGTATACAACTATATAGCAGCTAATAGTAAGTAAGGCAATAGTAAGAGCTACAGAGTAGCGCTAGAGCGCTACTAGCGCAGTAGGGCTAAAGGCTCCTTACTTCCCCCCCCCTCCTCCCCCTACTACCTAAGTATATATACAGGCGTATATATATATATCTAGTAACGCTGCTGTAGCTGTTAGCCTAGCGCGGCGGAGCACCTACTGTTTATAATAAGGACCTTACTGGGGCCACTCAGGCCCTGCAGCAGCATTTATTATAGAAGCACTAGGGTTTTCCTCCCTGCCATAGGGTTTTTCTACGGTGGATTAGTCACTAAGCAGGGGTTCTAGCTCTCTAGCGTAATTTAATAATAATAATAATAGATTAAATAGTTTCTAAGGACTATACGTTATAGCTATACTAAAAAGAGAATTATAAGGATAATAACGCTAAAGTAGACCTTCCGCTATAACGTTATCTAAAGTATATAATAGAAGTTTATTTACTAATAATATCTAAAGAAGAGCGTAGAAGCTATAAGGAGATTAACAACATTATTTAATCTTAATAATTTGCCTATAACTTTACTAAAATATATAACTTATTATAGCTTTTGTAAAAGCTAATGCTGCAGTCCTTATTATTGAAAATAATAGGGATTACAGGACTAGATAGAAGAGGGTAGTGGTCTCTTATATTTAGCATCTGTAATTGCTCCTAGCAATTATCACGTAGTGGAAGCAGTAGCGGCCTAAATCAAGCTGTAGTGTATAGTACTAGATCACGTAGAGGCAATAGATAACTGTAATAGTAGTATCTTTATATTGAGAGCGCTGTAACGAATAAGTTTGTTACGGACAGATCCGACGTGGGTTTGTCGGATGTAACTGTGGGTTGTTGGATTCGACAGGTTATGTAATAATTCGTAAGAGGAGTCGTAAGAGCTTCTGTAAGGAGCATTTAATAATTGTTAATTGTTTAATTTCACTACTTAAGCGTTACTTCTAACTACTTATATATAATTACAGTTACGTGCACTAGTAACCTATAGGTCTATAGGATTATTCTATAATAAGTGCTGCCTCTACAAAAAAGATTAGCTATTCTAGCTATTCTAAAAAATTAATTGTTAGTTGTTAGAAGGCGTATTAGATTAAACTAAATAACTTATTAATCTAGCTATTATAAAAGGTACAGAAAGGTAGTTGTTGTTTATTGCGCAAGCACACATTATTATTGTTATAGTGCAATCTATAGCGTAAGTTGCTATATTTATGTATTTTCTTTGTGCACTTATAATGCCTAAATTACACTTATAATCTAGTAACTATTAAATCTATATATTAAATTAATAGATTTCCTTAAACCTAATAGAGCGTTAAAGCTTATTCTATAACCTATATATAAGCAAAGTTGCATAAAATTATCCTAAATAATGTTAAATTTAGTAAATTAATCTTATATAATAAAGCTAATTTATTGAATCTATATAGTATATTCCTTGTATAAAATTGTTCTATACAGTGTTAAAAGCATTAAAAATTAATCTATATTAAAGCTAATTTTCTGTTAAATCCCTTTAGTGTATTTCTCTATATATATACAGCCTATTTTAATCCCTAGGCATTAGTAATAGCAGTAAATTGTTAGTTAGTTATAGTAAGCTATTAGTTCTCTCTAGAAAGTAAAGCTAGTAAACACTCCTAGCGGCTTTAGAGAGAGTTTTGCCTAGAAGGCGCTAGTTTTATACTTAGTAGGTATTTCTACTAGTTTACTTACAGCTAGCCTCTTAGTTAGCATCTTTACCTTAGTTAGCATTAGTTTTACTGTAGAAGGTATCTTTTGTAGAATTAATAAAGAGGAATGCATTAAAGCTAGGTTAATTAGTATAAACTAAGCACTTCTTTTACGCTAAATAGTGCTAAATCTATTACTAAAGAGGCTTTATATAGCAATAGGCTAGTTAGCTAAGTGTTCTAAGAAGTCTGTATAAATGTAGTTAATTTTGTGTTATAAGCGTTTGTTTTCTGCCTACAGTATATTAATATTGCTAGTAACCTTTAGTAAGGTTTTGTTTTTATTAATAACGTTATTAATACCTTTATTAAATTAACTTATACTATCTAGTTAGTTGTGTATACTGTAGATAGCAGTTTACAATTTATTAAACTACTTATTAAATAAACCTCCTTTAGCCTTTATTCTAACTTAGTTAATCTTTTTATTTAACTTATTAATTTTAGCAATGTAGAGGTTAAGTTGCTTCTATATAGTGTTGTTACCTATAGAAGTGTCCTTAAGGTAGGCTTTTGTTATGGACTCGAGCCTTAGGCTCGGGTCTTTCAGTAGAGGGAGGACAGCAGGAGAGGGATAGAGATCTATATAGGTAAAGGGATAGAAGCGAGCCGCATTCGTCTAGGGGTTAGCTGGACTTCACCGGGCCCTAGAGAGAGAACCTTAGCTATAGAGTATATACTAAAAGGGGCTCCTAAGGGGATAGACCTACCCCTAGATATATAGTACAGGGGCATAGGGAGGCTTCTGGTTCCTTCTCTCTTCCTCCTTTCCTCCCTATGATTATAGTTCTCATCATAGACGCTAGTTGGCAGCAGCTACTAGGCCAGTCCATTACAGCTTTAATTATTTCTTTAGCGTTAGATTTACACTTTTCCTAAAGAAGACTGTTACACTAGGTCTAGAATTACACCTTAGCTAATAGAATAAAGAGTAAGTCTATGTAGCTAATGCTAGCTAAAGCACCTGTAATAGTGCTATTAATCCCGCTAAACTTATTAAAGAAGTAAATAGCAAGCAACACTACCTATAACAGTAAACTAGTAGATAAATCTACAGTAATAGTCTTTTTACCTCTTTTTACTATATTGCTACTATAGTATATAGTAGCTGCTGCTTTTGCCTATATTTTACCTCTTCTAGCTACTTTATCGACTCAAAACCAAACCCCTAAATGACTATACAGCCTACACTAAAGCGGGTAACGATACAGCGCACGTTAAGATTGAAGAGGATCAGCAGAGAGCGAGATATTTATTAGAGCGTGCTATTAAACAATAGCAGGCAAGAAGATTAAATAATTAGAAAAGGCAGAAATAAAATATTAATTGCAGCTTAGAAGATATATATACACAAAAGGAGCTAAATATATTAAAGAGTTAGGAAAAGCATTAGTAGTAGTAAAGTAATGTTTCTAAAGCGTTAAGTATTATAAATTAAAGTAGGCTAAAAGATATTAATTAATTAAAAAGAGTAAAGGCCTAAAAGAGTCAGCAGAAGCTGCTTACGCGCTTGCTTACTTACTTAAACTATCTATATATCTAGGCAATACACACTCTTATAGAGAAAATCTATATATAGTATCCCTTATAAAGCTAATATAAGAGCGTAAGGGGGTAACCCTACTGTAACATAATACCTCTCTAGTTATAAATAAGCTTATAAAGCAAGACTTATAAGTAACTTAACCCTCTAGCTAATTCCCTTAATCCTAAAGTTTTAACCCTTTTATCTTCTATAACAGCTTTAGCGTCTTTAGTGTATATAGTAGCGTCCCTCTTACTAGTAATAGCGTCCTTATAGCTAAGCGCTTTCCTTTATAATAAGTAACTCTTTCTTAGCGATTTACACTTTATTTAGCCCCTTTAGATATAATTAATTAGTGTCTTTTATTAGCCTTAATTATCTCTTGCTAAGCGCTAGAATAGAAGAGAGCTAGCAGTATAACACTAAGGTTTATATTAGTAATAGAATTATAGGCTATTATAGGCTGTTTAGCAATATATCTTTAAGCTAATACTTCTATTTAATCCTTTATAGTGTAGTATTCTCTAGCTCTAAGTGCTTATTTTGCTGTCTTTATAGTCTCTTTATCCCTTTACCTAGATTTCTACTTCTATACTAATAGTTCTATAAAACGTAAAGACAATAGCTAATGCTTTAAGTTCTATAATTATTGCAAAAGCTAGTTCTTACTGTAAGATTCTATTTAATCTTTTTGCGTAAGATCTTATAGTATACTAGAAATTCCAGTAGAAACCTCTAAATTATCTAGTAGTAGTAACAATAAAGGGCTTTATAAATTAGTTATAAGCTATAGTAGCACCTTAAACGTTACAATTAAAGACTTCTTTTATATAAGAGAGAGTAGCTTATAATATATAAGAGCCTAGCTAGGCTTACTTATCTACATTAGAAGATATAAACGCTATTCCCTTACTGTTATTGCTACTTTAATAGTTCTATTATAGATAATAGAATTACTATTAAACTAAACAGCAGCAATAAACTAATTCTCCTAAAGTTATATAAGCATTTATTTATTAACCTCTATTAACTATTTAATTACTTAATTATAATTACTTAAGGTAAATTTCTAGGCATTAAGCTCCTTTAGAATAGGAATTCTACTACTAGTTATCTATAAGTAATATCTTAAGATAAAACGCTTTATAGTATCTTCCTAGAGGTAGCTAAGGTTAAAGCCTATAGTCTTAGCTTTTTTAATAACTATATATCTATTTATAAAACTAAGCTTATTTACTACTATTATATATAGAACTATTATAACCCTATTAGTACCTTTACAGTAGTTATAAGACTAATTAATAGAGTTATTAGTTATAACTTAGTTGTAAAGGTATAGTTTAAATTTATTCTTTAACGTTTAAGTAATTCTATAGTTACTATATTAAGTATAAGGTATATTGTATAAGTTGTTACTAATAAGATTAATTAGAAGATACTTAACTAAATAATAAAGCGTTTATATTAAGAAGAATAGATAGATATATCTACATTTCTAGTTGCTTTTCTACTTATAATATAGTACTAAAATTGCCTAGAATAGGTATAAATACTAAAGAAGCTATAAAGTTTATGCTTAACTATAGACTACAGCTTTAAACCTTTTTATTCTGCCTTTAGGTTCTATATTAAAGTAATAATAGTATCTCTTTAAGCAATTAAAGATAAAATAAGTTTAGTAGTTATTAAAGAAAAGAAAGCTAGTAATAAGTCTTTACTTACTTATTTTGTTGTATAAGGCAGAAGAGTTATAGCTTATATTATAATAGTAAGAAATAAGTTAAAACCTATCTTTAATTCTATATACCTTTTAATCTATAAGTTTTATAATCTTACTTTAGTCTATCTCTTCTATATTAATTATAAAAGACTCCTTAAAGATAATTGCTGTATACTTAATCCTATAAGTAATAATCCTTACTATAGCAGTAAGCTAGAATTAATCTAACTATTTGCAATAAGTCTCTTGCTTAAAGGACTTTATTAGAAAGCTATAAACATTATTAAGATAATTAAACTAAATTACTAAACTCTAGCTAGGCTATATTAACTCTATAAGCCTAAAGTTATCTAAATTATAATCTTAATAAAGTAGTAAGCTAAAAGGAGGCTACTTAAAACGTTACTAAAAGAGAGGCAGCTAGCGCTTATAGAGCTTCTTAAGAGGTAAATCTACTTAATCTTACTCTTCTATACAAAAGAAATTACTAACTAGCTTATAAACCTACACTATAATATAATATATTAGTAGGTTCCTTAACGTTCTAAAGTAATATATTTATCCCTTATATATAACTCTAAAGCTAGTCTTAGAAATAGGTTCTTAGTATTTATTTTTTATCTTAGCAGTAGAGATTAAATAGCTTTTAAAAAATTAAAGGCAAAAAAAAGCTTAAGTAAGTACTTATAATAAAAATATTATAAAAATAAAGGAATAAAGAGAGAGAAAGAGTAGGAATATAGGCTATATTATAGCTAGTATTATCTTAATAAATCCTTAGTTAATAGCTATTTATAATTGTTATAATTTAGTAGAGGCTAACAGTAAATATATACTAAGATTCTAACAGCTATAAACTTATTAAGTAATTTATAACGTTCTCTTTAACTAATTATATTTATCTTTTTTCTTTCTTTTTATAATTATCTTTCTATATAGCCTCTTTCTTATTGTCTTTATTAGCACCTTTAATTATTTAATTATAGCTAAAAAGCTCCCTTAAAATTATAAGGATTTTATAAATATATAGAATATTATTAGTAAAAGAATCCCTTTTACTACTCTTTTTTATTAGGTTACTCTCTCTTAAAATAGTTAAATAAATATCTTTTCTTTAATAATGCTTATTAATATAGTAAGTCTTTTGTAAAAAAGCTTTTAATTAAACTTATATTCTCTTATTATACTAATAAACCTTACCTCTTTAGTATAAATTTACCTTTAAGCTTTAAGTCTATAGAGATAATAACATTAGTGCTAGTAGATACTTAATATACACTAAAGTTACTTTTTAATAGAGTTCTATACCTAATATACCTCTAAGAGCTATTAAATTCTTTTACAATTAGAATCTTAAGGCTTAGTTTATTAATAGTACTGCAAAAGAAAGCTCTCTCTTATATAAGGTTGCACTAGAATTAAATATTAAGAACTTTATCTTTATTTTAACTAAAATAGCTTATTCTTATAGATATTTCTATTATATACTTACTAATTATTAAAAGCGCTATAAAGCCCTTTTAATCTTATTCTTTAGTAAAGAAAATAGTGCATTTTGCTTCTATTGTACTAATATATATCTTTAGATAGTTACCTTATTTAGAGAATATATCTACTTTCTATTCTACAGCTATACCTCTCTTAAGGATGTTTATAGCAGCTTATATAGCAATTACGTCTAAAGTAGCTTTACTGCTGTAAGCTGTAAGTAGTAATTCGCAAAAGGTTATAGTAACTATAGTTAGATTTACTATAATACTCCTTTTATAACATTCTAGGGTAAAGACTAAGTAGATTAACTATTTATTCTTCTAAGGCTCTAGAAGGTCCTTTATAAGGATCTTTCTCCCTTTATAGTAGTTAATATTCCTTACTCTTTCCCCTAAACATTAGAACTGCTAGAATTTCGCTAAAAGATTAAGTATAAATTGCTTAAGTTAAAAAATAAAAAAAAAAAAATAAAAGAAAAAAGGTAAAGGCTAAGTAGCCTCTTTAGTTAAAATAAAATAGAACTATACTTATCTTTAGTAGTCTTTAAAAACTTTTTATATATTCTATTTAATCTAGGCTTATAGTCTTAATTCTAATTAGCTTTAAATCTTTAAATAATCTTAATATACTATTATTAAATCTTAGTTAGTCTTAAATATATAAATAAATAAACTTAACCTCCTTTCTCTTTAAAGCTAAAGATATAGAGACTATAGCATTAGCTTTTGCAAAAGCTATAGTAAGTTATATATCTTAGTAAAGTTATAAGTAAATTATTAAGATTAAATAATATTATTAATCTTCTTATAGCTTCTGCGCTCTTCTTTAGGTATTATTAGTAAATAAACTTCTATTATATACTTTAGATAATATTATAGTAAAAGGTTTACTTTAGCGTTATTATCCTTAAAATTCTCTTTTTAGTATAGCTATAATATATAGTCCTTAGAAACTATTTAATCTAATATATTATATTAGGCATAAGTAGGTTATAATTTATTAGCATTTTGCTTAAAGTTATTAGTGTTTTCGCTATATTAAGCAGTATATTGTAGAGTATAGAGCTATTTGTTAGCAGTAAAAGTCTACTATCCCTCTAGATTAAGCCTAAACTTCTTAATATAATCCTTAGAAATAGTTTTATTAAGTACTATACTATCTAGGGTCTTTAAACAGTAAGCGCTAGTAACTTTTACTTAGCTATATACCTTAAAAGAACTATTCTATTATATTACTAACTTCTTCTTTATTAATATATTTATAACTCTTTATATATTATATATAAGGACTAGATCTTTTAGAACTAATTAATCTTTCTCCTTTTGTAATAATACCTTTTAGTTCTAATTTATTTAATTAGTTAAGCGTTACCTAAATATAAAGACTTTTATATAAGCCTTTTAAATATCTACTTCCTTTTGCTCTAGTATCTTAACTCTTACTTTAAAGAGATTCTATATTATTATAACTTCTAACTAATTAATTAATCTTTAAGTAGAAAATTTAACTTCTAAAGAAAGAATAAGCTTTTAACTATAAATAAAGTAGAAAGTAGATTTACTATATAACGCTTATATAGCTATATAGTCTATTAATAGTGCTTTATTTAGCAATTTAAACTACTTTCTATTAGAACCTTTTATCTTTAAAAGAGTAAATATAAGCGTTTAATAACTAGCTTTAATAGGTAAATTAGCTTTTAAATTATATACTAATATCTTAATCTCTTTAATCTTAATAGCTTTAACTACTTTTTTAAGATTCTTATATATTTTTAGCTCTCTATTAAAAACTAGAAATTAGAAGACTTTAAATTGTATAATTAGTTTTATTAAGAACTTCTAAATAGCTGCAATATTAGTATACTATATAGAGCATGCTTCTATCTATTTAGTAAGGTTATATTTTACTTCTAGTAGGTACTTAAAACTATAATTAAGTAGTATATATTAGGTGTTAATATATATCTTACTTATTAGGTTGCCTAAAGCTACTAGTATTAATAATTCTTTAGGTCTTTAAGGAGCAAACTTTTAGTATACTTTACAATAGAAAATTATTACTTAAACTATATTCTAGAGCTCTTTCTAAAAGTACTTAATTCTAGCTACTTAAAATATAACTTTTACACCTTTATAACCTATTTACTTATATAAAGCCTTAATAATCTTCTTCTATTATATTAAGTCTTTAATAACTAAAGTAGAACTCTTTATTATACTAATTAGTCTCTTCTATAATAGGCCTTTATCTAAGAAGTATTACTTAATACTTATATAAAGTTGCTTATACTTACTCTTATCTAGATTAAATAGTCTTTATAATATTAAAAGGAAATCTATAATTTATTAAGTTCTAGAAGTATAGTATACTCTATTATACAGCTAGATCTTATTAACGTTAAGCTATAGGTTAATAAAATCTTTAATATCCCCTTTAGCTGCTTAATTTAATGCATTAGAAAGCTTACCTTCTTTATGCAATAAAGTATTAGCTATTTTATTCTTTTCTCCTAGAATATACCTAGCTATAAAATTAAACAGTATAATGTAACTAATCTATTATATAATAAGCGTGCCTAGAACATTATTAATAGCGCTATTAAGCTAATATATAAGTACCTAAGAATTAGTCTCTAGAGTAAAGGGAACTCTATAGAGATAAATTTATAGCCTTCTTAATATATAGATAATAGCTCTATATTTCTACTTTATTCTATTATACTTAATTTCTAAATTGCTTTAATATCTACTTTTATATTATATAGAGTGTTATTATCTATTAACAATTTATATTAAAACTACTCTCTATTCTTTTAAGCTTATATTAACTATTAATATAATTTCCTTAGCGCTTAGGCTAAGATTAATTATTATAAGAACTAGTATAGTTATTATTATATACTTAAGGACCTCTATAGCGTTCTTTTAGTTTAGTTCTTAAGTTTACTTAGTACCTTTCTTAAGTAAGATTATAAGAGGCTTAGCTTTTATAGAGTAATACTATACCTAAATACAATAATAGCTTATAAGCTTAAGAAAGAATTTAACCTTAAAAATATTCTTACACTATATTTACTCTAGAATCTTTATTACCTTTACTTCTAAAGGTTTTCTTCTATTAGTGCTATATATAAATTTAATAATCTCTATAGTCTTTTAGTATAGCTTTAATTTTACAGTAAATATAGTATAACTAGCTAGCTTAATATTAATAAGAACTTTATTAATATTAATTAAATATTCTATAATATATCTTTATATATTAAGTAATACTTTCTCTTTATTATATATAGTAGTAAAGCCTTTTAGTGTAATATTATTTAAGAAAGGCTTATAAGTGTAAGGAATTAGATTAAAAAGAATTCTCTTTACTATTTAAATAAATTAAGCAATAGAGTTAGTTACTCCTTAAGGAAGTATATAAAGTTATAGAAGCTCTATTACTATTAAAATTATTATTAAGTTCTTACTTTTCTCTATAAGTAGCATTTAGTTATAGCTTAATAGTAAATTAATAACTAAAAGTATCTTATATATTCTAAATTCTTTACTAAAAGCCTTAGCTCCTTCTAGAATATAGGTATTCTATATTATAATCTTATTGTAGGCTATTGTAAATAGCACTAGCTATATCCCTTTATCCTTCTTTATTACTAAAAAGTAAGGGTTTCTATAAGATCTATAGCTCTTTTCTAATAACCTATACTAAAGCTTCTTTTTTAATAAATTAACTAGTCTTCCTTATAGGCTAATAGGTATTAGTATTAACTTTACTTTCTAAGCTCTATAAGTAACAGTATAGATAACTTAAGGCAGTATAACTAGGGAATTAATCTTTCTATACTCTAATAAGTTCTATACTAATACTACTTTTTAGTTATAAAGAATTTCCTTAAAAATATTAACTTCTTCTACTATTAAATGTTCTTATACTTATTTAACTATTTAATCTAAACGCTCTTTTATTATTTAGAATCCTTAGGGCTTTTTACTAAATCTTTCTATAATATATTTAGTGTATTTTCTTAATTTATTTAAGTATACTTTTACCTCTTTTTACTTCTTCTATTTATACTTAAGGTCTCTATTAGGCGTAAATCTATCTAAAGGAATATTATCTTTTAGTAGAATCTTATTAGCTTTCTACTTATATAATATATTTACCTTTAGATTAATTAGTTATAATTGCCTTAAGGGCTAAATCTTCTCTACAGCCTCTTTAAGTTAGCTTCTATACTAGTTAGCTATTCTCTTTATTATAAGGTTAGTAATAGCTACACTTTTATTCTCTATTATTAGTACTAGCTCTTTATTGTTATTTAACTTAGCTTTAAGACTCTTTTTAACTATTTAATTATAGACTAAATCCTTAAATAACTTATTAATTAAGATTAAATTAACGCTAATAGCTACTGCTTTATTTATTGCAGTCTTCTATTTAACACTTCTAGTAACCCTTAAGACTAATATAATATTACTAAAATAGCACTTTAAGAGAAGCTTACCTCCTTTATTACTATACTTAAAGGTAACTTTAGCTATATATATAAAAGGCATTTTAAGGATTAATTATATATATAAAGACTTTAGTATAATATAAAAGTAAATTAATGTTTAAACGTTTCTAAGGTATAGCTTTATTATTACCTCTCTTAATATTATAAGCTTATATAATATAAAAGATATAGTAGTAGTCTCTTACTTTATTAGAGTTATTTTTAAATTAAGCTCTTTAATAAGATCCTTAGTAATAATATTCCTTTATAAACTATAATCTATAAAACTATTAATAAGTAAAGAGTTTAAGCTTTTAAGTTATACTTAAAGGTAAAGTAAGTTCTATAAATAGCTTATAATTGCTTTTAGCTTTAGAATACTATTTAATTCTTTAATATAAAGTGTATTTACCTATAGGTTTATAATAAACTTCTTCTCTTTAATATAATTTCCTATATATTCTTATATAACATTCTATAAATCCTTCTAGATGCTATTAAGCAGTTATTTTATATATTTATTAGTAATATCTTCTTTATTATCTTTTACTGCCTCTTTAACTATAGTAAATATTATTTTAATAATATTAATTAATTAATCTTCTTACTCTTTAACTCTTTACCTCTTCTTTAGGATAAAATATAGAGGTATAACTTTAGCACTTATTCTATTAATATAATAGACTTTATTAATACTATTTACTTACATTAGGCATTTATTCTCTATTGCTTCTATAAGTATAAGCATTAGTTAGTATAGATCTTATAAGCTAACTTTAATCTTTTTCTAAAAAATATCTTTAAATAATTATATAAAAAGCTATACTTTTATATCTATAGAGCTATTTTCTTTAGCTTTCTTTTCTTTCCTTTTAGCTTAGTTTTCTAAAGCTTCTTTTTACTTAATAAAGTATTATATTTTTATAGTATAAACTCTAAAGAGCTAAGCTATAATTCTCTCCTTAATTAGTATATAGAGAGTTCTTTTAGGTCTATATTCCTTTATCTTAAACGTTAAAGTTACTATAGTACTATTAGTAAAGTCTCTCTTAAGAATAGCTTTTAGTAGAATATATACTAAGCAATAATTAGAAATATTAATCTTATTAAAGATTTAATCTAATATCTCTTTTTCTTTTTTACTAAGCTTCTAATAGTTTAACGTTTTTCTACTAAATTTCTTAACTTAAGAATAATACTATCTTATAATATAGTAGTTAAAGTAATTAACCTAGAACACTATAAGCCTATAAAGACAACTTTCTATACTAAAGAAGCTTTATATAAGAATAAATAGCACTAGATTATTTAATTTTACTGTTAAGATACTTACTCTTTAATTATACTTTATAAAGCTAATCTTATTGTTATACTAATAAAACTAGTATTAATCTATATAATAACCTTCCTTACTACAGTAATAGTAGTAATACTACTTTATATAGCTTCTAGTTGTATAGGTTCTAAAGCTCTAGGTATTATTATATATATTAACAGCGTTAATATATATATTCTACCTTTCTTCCTTCTTTTTCCTAAATTTCTCTTTAAAAAGCTTTATAATATCTATCTTTAAAACTACCTACTTTATAAGTATAATCTTTATATCTTTAAACTTCTAGGTTAAATTATCTATTTAATCTTTTACTTCTAAAATAAACTATATAATTTCTTTAGCCTTATAACTAAAATTACTTATACTATAATACTTAGGACTTTTTCTGCTTAAAGGTATATAAAGGTAGTCCCTTCTATTATTATAGAGTCTAGAATTACAGTTTTCTAGCTCTATTCTAGCTTATATATACTAGCTAAGCTGCTTTAATAACTCCCTATAGAGTATTACAATAAACTTAGCTTTAGTAACTTTTATTTAATCTATAAAGCTAGTAAGTATAGCATCTAGTAAGGCCTTATAAATGTAATTAAACTAAGAGGTTATACTATACTATATATAGAGCTTAGCGCTAATTATAGTAGCTTAATATTCTTAAAGCTAATAAAGAGTGTTCTTTATAGTTCTTAAATAGTTTCTCTTTAGGTCTTTAAGTTTCTTATTAGCTTATTTCTTTTAATCCTAAGGAGTAGCTTTATACTAAAGTAAAAGCTACTCCTTAGCTTCTTTCTAATTATATAAGGTATATATAACCTTTATATACTTATAGATTAATAGGTTAATATAATAAATAAATATTTTCTACTAGTTTTCCTTTAGAATAAATAAGGTTTCTATCTTTAGCTTAAAGCTAGTTAAGTAGTTAAAGATATTTTCTCCCTTAAATTAGTATATATTAAACTTCTTATTAAAGGTAGCTTAAGCTTACTACTTTTTAATAGCTTTACCTATAGCTTTAGCAAAAGCCTTATAAGGTATAGCTATAGTGCTGCTAGTACTAGCCTTTTTATCTTAAGTATTTAATTCTATTATAACCTTAGGTTCTAAAACAACTTTTTTAGAAGATTTACTAGATTAACTAGAGCTAATATTAGCTGCTTTAAATGTAAAGCTTATACTTTTTTTTAAGGGATATAAAATACTAAACTTATATAAATAACTAGTAAAATAGCTTAATATAGAAGGTAGGTGTAAAGAGAATAATTAATCTTACTTAGCAGAAAGAGTATAATATATATAATTCCCTATATTAGCTGTACTTTTAGTGCTTTTACCTTCTACTTCTATAGTTATATAAGCTTCTAACGCTAAAACGTAAAGGCTAAGAACTTAATTACTAATAATAGTAAATATAAAGATAACTGCTAAGATAAGGATAAAAGAGAAATTTTACTCTATAATTAAATAATTATAACGTTTAAAGGACCTAAAAACTTCCTTTTTACTGTATTAAGGCTATCTTAGCTAAGGGTAAAACAGAGGTTAGATAAACTAGCTAGTATTTATAATATAGTAATTATCTTTAACTAGGCTTAGCCCTTTTTAGCTTAAAAAAGCTATAGAAATTTTCTTTCTTTCTTAATTAAATAATCTCTTATAATATAGAGCTTTTATCTCTATAATTTCCTCCTTTTTTATATTAGTAATATTTAAGCTAAAGTGCTCTTCTATCTTTAATACTTAGCAGCTTTTTCTTTTTTCTTCTAGAATCTTTATAAAAAACCTTTTAATTATATAATGCGCTTTAATTAGAACAATTCCCTAGTAAAGCCTCTATTTTTATTAACTTAAAACTAAACCCCTAAATAACTATATAGCTTATACTAAAGTAGGTAATAATATAGTGTACATTAAGATTAAAGAGAATTAGTAAAGAGTAAAATATTTATTAGAGTGTACTATTAAACAATAGTAGGTAAGAAGATTAAATAATTAGAAAAGGCAGAAATAAAATATTAATTGCAGCTTAGAAGATATATACGCATAAAAGGAGCTAAATGTATTAAAGAGTTAAGGAAAGCATTAGCAGTAGTAAAGTAATGTTTCTAAAGCGTTAAGTATTGTAAATTAAAGTAGGCTAAAAGATATTAATTAA
The DNA here is from genome assembly GCA_000729835.1 of Atkinsonella hypoxylon. Lineage (NCBI taxonomy): Eukaryota > Fungi > Ascomycota > Sordariomycetes > Hypocreales > Clavicipitaceae > Atkinsonella > Atkinsonella hypoxylon. The sequence goes on from JFHB01000170.1 coordinate 63,112, forward strand.
TTAAAAAGAGCAAAGGCCTAAAAGAGTCAGCAGAAGCTGCTTGCGCGCTTGCTTGCTTGCTTAAACTATCTATATGTCTGGGCGATGCGCACTCTTATAGAGAAAATCTGCATGTGGCATCCCTTGCAAAGCTAATATAAGAGCGCAAGGGGGTAACCCCGCCGTGACACACTACTTTAGCATTACCTATAGATGCCTTAGTATCCTTACCTTTATACTACTAGTTCTAGCACTTTACTTTATAGTTATTGTAAATTCTAAAGATATATATTACTGTATTCTACTAGAGTAAGTAATATATATTATCTTTAGAGACCTTAATACTAGTTTTATCTATTGTATTGCCTTTTAGGGTAAATTTATAGGTATAAGTGTAAATAGCATTTTCTATATTCTATACCTTCTCTTTAGCTCTATTAGTGTAGTAATACTAACTATAGTCTTCTGTAATAGGCCCTACATTAGTAATATTAATATTATCTTTAATTTCTATAGAAATAGCGCTAAAGATAAACTTATTAACTTTTAGGGTGCCCTTAGCACTTCTAAACCTACTAAAAGTGCTATATAGGTAGTAGAAATTAAGGAATATAAAATAAGTTTTAATGTTATCTAGTTCTATAGCTACTATATTACCTTTATAGTTATATTCCTACTCCTTAAACTTAGAACCTTTACTCTTAGCGTTAAAACTATTATTATAATTAATATATATATTAGAAGTAATATATTCTTCTTTAGGTTTAAATAGTAGTAGTATTATAGCTTAAGTATAGTTACTATTATTATTCTTCTCTTAGAATAAGCTATTTAGGTTTACTAGAATTAATAACTTTAAACTACTAAAAGAAAAGGATAATAGTAGTAGATTTTCTGTAAAAAGAATAGAAAGAGTTAGAAGTAGCTCTATAGAGGCTAGTTAGTTCTATAGGCTATAGGAATTTACTTTATAGATAGTCTATTGCCTTTAGCGTAATATTCTAGTGTTTAACTATTAAAAGTAGCTAAATAATAGCCTAAAGGGATAGAAAGAGCAGTAGCTATAATAGTATTAATAAATTTATAAAGATTTTATAATATATAAAGGTATAAGAAAAAGGTTATATAGTAGAAAATGTAAAAATTCGTAAAAGTAAAGGTAAATTTATAGGGAAAAGTAGGTTAAAACAATAGTATATAGATTTATAGGTATTTTCTTCTTAACCTTCTATAATTCTATAATATAAGTTAATTTTAATAGTTCTAATAATAATAAATAAGGAAATAAAGAAAAAGATACTAAGAGATTTAAACAACCTATTATATAATAAAGGAAATTAAGACTAATAAGGAAAAGAGTTAGTAGTAAGCTTTTGCTAGCTAATTTAGGGTTTTTTAGCGGGCTATATTACTCTTCTAATAACGCTAATATTCTTCTTCCTAATTTATAGGGTGTTTCTATAGATATTTATTTATAATTTTAAAAGCATTAACTTTAAGCTTATCTTTAGTAATCTATTAGTTATCTTTAGTAAAGAACTCTTTCTATTGTATAAGGAATTCTAAATGTAGCTTACTTAATCTACTGTAGAAACATTAGATTTAATAGGCATAAATTCACTTAATTTCCTAATAGTTCTCTATACTAAACCCTTCTATTGTAATTAGCAGTAGTAGTTACTCTTTTTAGTTAAAAGGGTTTTTACTCTATTTTAGCTTCTAAAGGTAAGCTATTAATACTACTAAGTATATATATAAATCTAGTAGGAAATCTAGGTAAAATAACAATAGATTTACTTTTATAAGAACCTTATATAGCTCTACTTATTAAGGAGACTATTTCTTTTTTAGCTTCTCTAGAAGTATATATTCTTAGTGTAATTATAGGTAGACTATATTCTCTACTTTAATATTAATAGGCTTATACTAAGCGTTATATTTAATCTTGCTTAAGGCATTTACTATACTAATAGCTATCTCTACCTCTTGCTAGTATAGCTTCTAAAGTATAGCTATATTGCTTATATCTATTCTATTACTAAGAACGTTATCTAATTAGATTAAATTAACAATAGTAGCTAGTTAGAAACTATATATAAGTTTATTAAGGGAAATCTCTATATTAGCTACTACTATATTATTAAGCTAGTGCTATAGTGCTAGAAGTATTACAGTCTATAGTATATCTAGATTTATAACTATATAGTATTAAACAGTAATAATAACTGTTTAATTCTTCTATTTAGCTGTTCTATCTATCTATAGGTAGTAAGCTATAGCTATAAGCAATTTACTTTTAATTTAGGTAAATATACTTCTTTAGATATTAGAAATAAACTTTAGATCTTAGTTACTTATAATCTATTTAGAAAGGCCTTAGTTTAATAAATATAGTATTTATAAGAGTAGTTCTACCTAAATTTCTACTATATATATTATATACTTAAGTATAAGGATTATTTACTTACTAAATAGGCAATTTACTAAATACAGTAAGTTATAGAAGCTATATTTATCTTTTTGCTATAGGGTGTTTATTAAGCTAACTTTAGGTATATTAGTAATAAAATTAAGCAAAATTATATAAAAGAGCATTAAAACTAACTCTAATAACCTTAATTCCTTTAGTAGCTTACTGTAGTTAATTATATTTTCTTTATAGGTATAGCAGTAGGCAATATAGGTTTAAATCTACTTATATATCTACAGAAAGTAAACTACCTATAATTCTACTGCTATTCTATAGGCACTAAAATAGTTCTAATTGTTATAGACTATTTTAAGGATAGATTCTACAACCTTTATAGGTATATACAGTTAAAATAAACCTTTTCTATTATAATAGTATAAAAGTCTATTGTCTTATAGAATCTATCTATATAGTAGAATCCTTAGCCTTTATTATTAATTTTATTAACTCTATTTTTTATAAAAGTCCTTAATACCTTCTATAATTCTATTAAGCTTTAGATTAAAACTATAGCTTTAGACAATTTCCTCTTTTAAACCTTTATTTAATACTGCTGTAGCGCTATATTCTTTAGTAAAAAATATACTTATATTAAGCTTATTAAATTTACTATTATAAGCTTTCTTTTAGTATAAAACTATAACTAGCAACCTAGAGAGTGTATTTAGTACTATATTTAGTACTTCTAGTATATAAAAGACTCTTAGGTTAAATTGCAATAAATAATTAGCTACTTTAGCTAATTTTAAGTTAGCTTTATCTAAATCTATTGTAGTAAGTAAGGTATATTTAATAATCCCCTTCGCTAATAAGTAGTCTATAATAATATTAACAGTATAGCAGTTAGATTAAACTATTTTCTATAGCTTTTAAACACTCTATATAATTACAGCTACCTCTACTTTAGTTAATCTATAATATTTCTTTAGGTTAAAAGTGTATCTTAAGAGAAAAAGAATTAGTTAAAGCTAGTTATTTTTAATGTTTTTACTAGGTATACTATAACTATTTTATTTACCTATAAGCTAAAAGATAAAGAGTTTAAATTCTTCCTTATAAGTATTAACTTTAAAGAATAAATACTTACTAGAGTTATAGTGCTATAAAATAGTGTTTTTATTAAGGTATACCTTTACCTCTTAGAATACTTTTTTTTCCTTAGGTTTTAGTAAAAATATTACTTCTTAGGCTTTCTTTTAGTGTATTAGTTTTAGTAAACTATTAGCTAAGCCTTTCTTATAAAGCTTTTACAGTAAAGTAGTCTTTTATTCTTATAGTAAGCAAATTTATACATTAAACTATAGAATACTTTTCTATAAAAAGCTAGCTATACTAATAAAGGTCTTTAGATTTATAAGATTTACTAGAAACTTAAGCTTTTAAAAAGCTTTTAGCCTATTATTTATATTAGTAATTCTATTGCTATTAATAATAAAACCTAATAGCTAAATAGCTAAATAGCCTATAAATAACTTCTTTATAGCTATTATTAACTTATTTTTCTTTAGAATTAATAAAACTATATTAAGGTATATAAGGTAGTCCTTAGTAGAGTTAAAGAATATAATAATATTATTAATATAGATTTATATAAAATATTAATGCTTTTAAAATAATTAGTTTATATACTATTAAGTAAAAGCTAGTGCATTCTTAAAGCCTATAAGCGCTATATTTAATACTTTTAATCCTTATTTTAATATTACTACTATATAAG
>JFHB01000171.1:0-66838 GCA_000729835.1 Atkinsonella hypoxylon
ATTCTCAAGGCTGCCAGCCGATCGTCAGTAGCGTGACGGATGCCTGCATGCTTTCATCGTCCGGGTTCTTGGCTTATTGGGGGGGGGGGCAGGGGGGGGGAAGGAAACCGTAAGAAGACCAGACGTGTTGGCCGACGAGCAGAGCTTCCTCGCTTGTTGGGCTCTTGCTCTTGCATCACATGCTGTCGCTGCGTATCTCTCCCTACACGAACAACTTCATTCGCATCTTGGCTGTCCCGGTGACGTATACATTGCTCTCACCAGCAAGTGACAACAATGGTGAGTGTGGTCTGGAGTCGAACAGACAGTGTTTGCAACGGTCACTTGGTACTTATGCTTGATCAACACCGCGAAAGCAGAACCAAATCTCACGGGAACAAAAGGGGAGTGAGAAACCCGCAACGTCCTCGAATGCCTGTCCTCATTCTCACTTCCCGCCATTCTCACCGTTGTTTCACCAGCACCCGACAGCAGTAGTAAAGTAAATACAACTCCTGTCAACTCGGCTCGGGTTCCATATGCGATTTTACCAACTGACGACTCGTGGCAATATATTCCTCGTGCGCCCACAATGCACCCTACTTCCCTATCCAAATTCAACGCACCATATGCACCATATGCACCATATCCAATCCCAACAGCATACCCATCACTAGACAGCCTAATGAAACTCGGCCTCTACCCGTCCATACCGCACACCATCCACCTTGAGCTCGAATCCCAGCCCCGCACTGTCCACAATCATCTCCAGCGTAAAGTCGAGGTTATCAAACTCAACGCCGCGAGTGGTCGTCAGGCGCGTAAATAAGCTGCGTGGCACGGCATTCAAGTCTGTTGTCAGAGTGCACACATTGATCAGGTCCCGCGTGTACGCTGCCGGCGGCTCGTCCGCATCACACGCTATCAAGTCGTCTGTCACGATGAGCGATTGGCCAGACCGGAAGTTACGTGTGTAGTGGAATGCGATGGGGGATAACGGCGAAAGAGACTCGCCCTGATGATGGTAGTTAGAATACGTGGAGATCGTCGATGAAGCCAGTTCGCGGCGTAGAAACCTACCTTGGCAATATGCCACTGCATCCGGTCAGAAACCATCCACCTCTCCCACAACGGCGACCAATACCTCTCACTAACAGAATGCTTCCCCTCATCGTAAACAGTAGCATAGCTCGTGCCATAATGCATCCTCGACTTGCGCGAAATCACCATGTTGCCCTCCAGCCCCCTCAGCACCGCTCCGCGCACGACCGCCGTCCACGCATACACAGGCTGCATCACCTCGATCGACCCCGTCTCCTGCGTAACCTGCGCAGCAGCATGCGTCGGCCGCTCGCTGTACGGCGGCGGGGCCGCGCTCGTAAAGTGCGCCTTGAGGCGGCGGTAGAGGTAGTCGCTCTGGCCGAAGCCGCCTACCAGCACGATGCCGGAGACGATGCCCCCCTTGGCTCGTAGGCCCGCGACTTGTCCCTGGACGAGATCGCAGACCTCCTTGACCACGGGCTCGAATATGTCTTTGATTTGCTCTGCTGTCATGAGGAGGAAGCCGGAGTCGAGACCGGCTTCTTCGTCGTCTGGCAGACCTGGGAATCTGGCATGGTGGAATTTTTTTTTTTTTTTGCCATGGTTAGCGTGGGATGCCGGAAAATAGAACAAATTTTTCGCGGGCTTGAGAAAGTCGCCTAGGCTGCAAACACTCACGGGATATTAACCTCCTGATACTCCTCCTCATTGAAGTTGCGCTTGACAAACTCCTCAAAGTATTTAAGCCCCATCTGCCACGTCCTTCCCTTCCTCGTCTTCATCTCGTCAAAGCGAGCCTGTCCAAGTCGATTTCGGACATGTTCTTCGAATCTGTAGTTCAGAAAAGCACTGCCGCACAGGCCGCCTGTTCCAACGGCGGACTCCTCCACCCGCAACGGCTTCAGAGAGATGATCTTGTACGCAATCAAGCTGCCAAGCTGTTAGGTCTCCTACTTGCACGGATTCTCCGACATACAGTCGAATTCGAGAGAGGAAACGACTCACTCAACAGTGCCACCGCCCGCATCGCACACAATGAAATTGTCCCCAACATTCAAGTGGTTCGGTTGGATCGCCTTCAACGTGTACACGGCGGCCGCCTCCGGCTCACTGATCATCTGAATTTCAGACCGACTCCCCATGCCGGCGCGCTCAGCAGCCAGCAGCGTAGTGTTCTTAGCAGCATCGCTCCAGACTGCCGGACACGTCAAGACAAACTCGACCTTGGTCGATGCCATGAACGACTCCCCGTACCGTCGAGTCAGTGTGTCCATAGTGTGCTTGTAGATCTGCGTCAAGTAGTCGCTCACGGCATCCACCACGTTCTTGTTGAAGCGCTTGAGCTGCGCCGCCGTGTCCAGGGGGCTCACGTAGAAGGGCAGCTTCTGCGACCGGTCAAGAAAGAGCTTGATACATCGCAAACGGGCCTCCTCGGGGCGGAATTGAAACCCCCATTTCGCCGTCGGCTCTGTACCCGAGGCCGCAGTGACGGGGCAGTCGTAGGCAATTTCAGTAGGCACCTTGTCCGAAGTGATGCCGTTCCCGCCGGGCCACGTCTTGATGATTTCAATGTCGTCGGGTGTTGACGTATAGACGGCAGCCACGCCGGAAAATGTGGTCCCAAAGTCAACGCCCACGATCAGTCGGTCAATGACCGGCACGGGATCCCTTTGCTCCCTGACAGGTCCATCAATGGCCTCGGTTGAACTAGGCGGCGTGTAACTGGTACAGTAATTTCGACTGTCCCGGTTACGACCGGTCGTAGCGCTTGCAGGAGGGTTTCGAATAGGAAGATTCAGGCTCATGGTGGCGACGACAAGTACGAGGATGACGTATCAGAGATGGCGCAATGTGTGAGGGATGGGATAGCTGGGCTCGCATGGATATTGCATGGATATTGCATAGATTTGGGCTCAGTCGCAAACCTATCATGCTCCTGGACGGTTGCATTCGCAAGGCAGACGGCGCCGAGCTCTCGCAACGAGAGAAGAACGGCCCTGGTGCAAGAAGATCTCGATCTCTCTCCTCTCCCCTTGGAAGCGTCCAAAATGGTCTTTTGCGCTCTCACTGCTCTCACTGCTCTCACTGCTCTCACTGCAATACCCAGGATGCACGTGTCTATGATGAATGAATGAGTGAGTGACACCTCCCTCAGCATCCAGCGTTTGGACGGATGGTGGCCGAGTTGAAAAGTGGGTTCCCACGAAGTGTCCGCTTTCTCACTTTCTCACTTTCTCACTTTCTCACTTTCTCACTCTCTCACCACCTTTCTCCCCCTCCTCCCCTTCCTCGCCTTCCTCGCCTTCTCAGCCTCTCCCACTCTCCCACTCTCCCACTCGCTTCCATTTATTAGCGCCAAGCGCCGGGCAAATTCGATCAATTATCCTGCTGCCTACCAGACGACCCGCACGCCCACTACCACATCCAGTCGCGTATGAATAGCACACCCAATCAATCAATCAATCAATCAACCAATATTTGATCATCAGCCATCCAATTACGTATGAGCTCGAGGACATGATGCTTGATGGAGCTTTGAATTGAAATTTCTACATATTGTACTTCATCTTGTACATACGGAATACAAGTCGACCTGTTTCCTCTTTTTGTGGTGCCACCGGATGGCGCCAGTTTCATCTTTGCTTCCGACTTGCTCGGAGTCAAGGTCAAAGGTTACATAGAAAACTGATAGTTGCCCTGTGACGGGCAGCTAACACTGAAACTCTTTCTTTCAGCCTCAATGATATGTTCTGCAAGCTTTTTAGGCATCTATACTCAAATATCGCTCGGTTTATTTCCCCCCCTCCGCTCCTTTTTTTTTTTCCGGATCGAGGACCAACTCCAACACACAAAACCGAACCAAAACTCCTAGCCTTCATCCCTTCATTCATTCACATGAACAAACACAATAAACACAAAAATTGTGAAGCGCTCCGAGTACGTAAAAGTAGCCAATTAAAATAATTATTTGTTCTTCACCTCAGCTGCCATATGGCGCTGCTCAGTGGCATAAGTAGTCTATAAATTCACCCTCGTGTGCGATTGCTATCGCTAATAGATCGAGCCCAGAAGCCAACAGTGACAGTCCTGCACTTTGGATATCATCTCGAGCATGCGCAGAACCATGTCACAAGGCTCAGCCCCGTACACTGGTTTCTGTATCACAAATTTGCTCTGCTTTTCTATCAAAGACACCTGCCCCAGTACTCCTTCCAGATGCTAGCAAATAAATGTATCAATAGGTGGTAATTGTAGCAATAAGATAAGACTCAAAAAATTGGTGTGACAAAGAGATCGGTTGTTTGTTTGGATAAATTTGCTACACGTTGTTTGCAAGGGGTTCGTGTCGAACCTCCCTATCCAGTCTATATGGGGGGTATTTGGTGCTTGTGTCGCTGAGAGTAACTGAAGCAAGACAAAGGAAAATGAAAATGGGGACGACAAATAAAGGACAGAGACGCCCAGATAGCCACAGTCGTATGTGTTTTGAGATAGCAAGTGATGGACGATGGGGAACATCCGAGTGTCCAAAGCCTGGGATTCCAACGGACGATCAAGATTGGAGAGTCGAGTTGAGGTATGATAATGAATGATATCGAAGGAGTCGGCAAAACCGTTCATACCAATTTTTTTGATTTAAAAATCGAGATTTTGAATGCGTCGCCAAAAAAAGAAAAAAACCCCACCAAACGCCGTGAAAATGCGAGATGAATCCACCAATATAACTTTTTCGTCCTTTTTCTTTAACTGTCCAATTGGTCGTCATCGTTCTCAGCAACTTGACTATTGCAGAAAAAAAAAGAATTTGCGGCAAGATTAAAATCTGTTCCCCGCAGCCCAAATGCTTGCTGAGGCTGAGGCTGCCCATTCGCCGCCTTCATACGGGGGGGTGGGCCACTTGTACTGGCTGTCTGTTTTCTTGTTCAGGTCGAGCGGTTTCGGGGTCAAAGCTTCGTGGCCGTCGCCATAAAGAATCTGGCTGCCACTGGCGGACGGGGATGGGCTGGGGTACGGCTGCGAGCTCGCGAAGCCAATATTGCTGGCTGATTGGCGCTGAGGTTTGGATGCTGGAGACCCGTCCATCCCTCGCATGACTCTCCTGGCCGATGTCAAAGCTTCGTCAAGAAGTTCTTCTTCCTCGTCAGGAACCTCATATTGTTGTGCACCTTGCGCAGCCTGGGCTCGTCTAGTCCGGCTGGAAATAGGGCCACCTCGAGCAGCTCCAATCAAATTATCGACTGATCGAGGTTGGTGCTGAGGAAGAGAATGGTGTCTCTTCAATTTGCTGTGAGATGTTGCTTGGTGAACCGCGGGAACTGCAGCGAATCGAGCGTCCATGTTTCCCTGTACGTCCCGAAGGGCTTTGTCCAAAGACTCGTGCACTTCCGCTCTCTGCACAGGCCCCCCTTGCTGTTGGTCCACAAGCATGGAGGATGCATTGTTAACCCATGGTCCACAACCAATTTGAGCTTCCATGTCTTCATAGGAAGGCGACACCGGTGTCTGATGACGGCCTGAGAATCGTCGCGCTCTTTTACGCAGGTGGGAAAAGAAACTCTCTTTCTGTCCGCCTGAGGGAGATGCAAGGCCAGTCTCGCCGTTGAGAGCACGTTCAGCCTGCTGACGGTGCATCTCGGTGTAGTTGTTGGTACTTGAGGCAACCGAGAGCTGTCGGCCGAGCTTCCTAGTCTTTTCTGGCTTCACCTCGTCCTGTCCATTATTGGCTCTAGCCGTGACAGCATCGTACAAAGGGGAAATTGGTCGAATAGTGGGGAGTATGGGCATGGGGGCAGCGTTAGAAAGCCCATTCGTCCATGTGCTGCGCTTGCCACCTGCAGGTGCACGTGGCTTGACGGCGGGAGTCTCAGTAATCTTGGCTGCAGCGGCAGCAGGTGCTAGCGAAGGCCTAGGCAAAGAAAGGTCTTTTGCGACAGGTTGTGCGGTGCCAGCCTGTTCTGGGGCCTCGCCGCGTCCGATAAGAGATTTCCGGAACCATGACGGCTTAGAGGTGATTGTGTGGGTGCTAGCGGACTCCTTGATTCCTCGTCCAAGATCGGACTGCTTCCTTCCCAAAATCCTCGACGCAGAGGACTTGGGCCGTGTAGGATCGACGGCATCATGAAAGTACTCGTGCATCAGGGCTTGAGAAGATGTGGGCCGATTCTTCGGATCCCACATCAAGCACCAGGTGACAAATTTGCTCAAAGACGCCGGCCATTGAGGTGCTTGGAGAAAAGTATCGATAGCCTGCGGTGCCATCTTGGGGAATGAGAAGCCTAGCTTGCTGGCCAGTCGAGTCCCTTCTCGCCAGTCTCCTCCGCCGACACGAACGCCAGCTTTATTATACCAATTGCCGGGGCTGCCCATGACTTCGCAGACACGCCAGACCTGATCCACCTCATTTCCTCCAGGGAAAAGCGGCTTCAAAGTAGCTACTTCAACTGCCATGGCGCCAACAGCCCAAATGTCAACTGGGGCTGAGTACTCTCCAGCACGCAGGAGAACTTCAGGCGCACGGTACCATCTCGTCGAGACATACGTCGTGTACGGTAGCTGAGAGTGTGTCTCGCGAGCCAGACCGAAATCAGCAAGCTTCACTGTATAGTTAGGGGGCGTCGATGGCGGTGTGACAAGCGCAGAGTATCGTAGAAAAGAGTTGGATGATTCCTGATGAGATGAGGTAGAGACAAGAATATTTTCAGGCTTGATGTCGCGATGAAAGAAGTTGTGCGTGTGTATGTGTTCTAGACCACACATGATCTGGAACAAGATGCTCTTCACACTCGAGTTATCCAGATATTTACGATCCCTGGCCTTCATCAATTGGTATAAATTGCCCTCCATGTACTCCATGCAAATGTGTAGCTTCTTGGTGTATGGATCAAGGAAAATGTCGAAAGCTGGGACAAGGTGAGGGTGATTGGGTATTGATCTCAAGAACACAACCTCACGCAACTCAAGGCATGGTGTCATTGATTCAAAGGTTTTTTTCATGGATTTGACGGCAACCTGAGCATGTGCGAATGGTATTAGTAAGAAAGAGCACAGAGACAAGAACGAAGTCAAATATGGCAAATGAGATGGCATAACATACCACGGAACCACGGCGAGCGACTGTGGCACCGCCACTTCTAACACGGGCCAAAACAACGCTTCCGAAGCTTCCATCTCCAACTTCCTTGAGGACTTCGAAGCGATCCTCAAGACTCATCTGGGCTTGCGACGACGCACGATTCGTTAAATCATTGACCACCGTCATGGTGTTTGGGGGAGATGTGAGCCTGAGCTTTGGGGGTGCGAGTCTCTCAAAAGACTGGATGATTTGGTGACCTTGCCCGGATAACCCTAGGATGCAGGATTGGCCGAGTTGGGCACAAGAGCATGAACCAATCGCAGATGCACTGCTGATTCAGGCAAGTGCAGACGGTAAACAAAGCTCTCTGGACGAGCTCTTAATGATTTGACCGGAGCATTCAGGGTACAAGAGCGCCGATATCGAGGCCTAATGCAGAGCAAGGTGTCTGTTGGGTACTGGCGTCGACCGGTGGTTTGCGTGGGTAGCAGGTCAGATGAGATGCTTGGATGGTTCCAGGTGACGCCTCGTGTCGGACTTCTGCAAGCAGTCGAGGGGATGCAGGATGCAGGATGCAGGATGCAAAGTGAGCGAAGACACACGGATATGTGACGATTAAGGAAAAGGAGTGGCTGCAAGCGTGGGATGGGGAGTGAATAATTTCGATATTGTCTGGCGTGAAAAGGAGAGCTCTTTCCCACGACCAGGGGGAGACCCGAGATGATTGATAGCTCGAGGCGCTGATGGCGGGAGGGATTCCAGGGACGCACTAGTACGCTTCGGGGGTATTGGGCAAGGAAAACGAATGATTGTGCAGATATACATGAAATTTTCTCTTCCTGAGTTGAAAGCACAGACTGCGGATAATTGAAAACAACTGAATTGAGAATAACAATGAGATGGAACGAGATGCAAACGCGACGCCTAAGAATTGGAGAGGGCAGTAAAAGTGAGTTGCCTAAAAGGCGGGTTGAGAGGAAGGGTGAAGACTAGAGAGAGGTGTGCGACCGGTGGGAGAGGAGACGGTACTTTGAGCCTCTGGCGGGTGCACCAGCTTAACCAGCGGTGGTAACGAGGGGAGCAGCCACGGAGCTAAGGCAGTGAGCGGTCTGGTGCGAAGAAGAAAAAGGGACGGAGGGACTGGAGGGACTGGAGGAACCAGACGGGACCTGAACCGGTGGCATGCGTCTGGACGGGCTCAAATTGATGCTGCCAGACCAGACAGACATGTACATGCAATACAACTAACTTCCTGAACGATTTGCAAATCTACAAGCCCCCCGTTTAGGTACTCGCTAACAGCTGTAATTGGTTTAGGCGGACCGCGTGGGCTACTGCTGTTAGAGAGGTACAGAAGAATATGCGCGTTAAGCACTACCCCGCAAGGACTTATTTTTCTGTATAAATTACACCTAAGCCAAAGTATCTATGACCTCCACTCTATGTCTTACTCACTTCTAAGCTGATATTTAATTGGCTTAAATTAACCTGCAAGTAGATTTGTAAAATCATTCAGGGGTTGTATTGTACAAACTGGACGACGACGACGACGACCCGGGGGGAGTAGTTCCTGAAGACCCATCCCGGATGACTGGGGAATGCCCCTAGCATCCAACGCCGAGTATCAGGGCCTCGGAGGGGGGAGGGGGGGGGCTTTTAATCGTGACAAGGCCAGCGCCTGCCGCTGGCTGTGAAGTCAGTCTCAATTAAAGAGTCCCTAGGCATTTGACGGCGGCGCGCCAGGGTTTGGGGCGACACCGAGGTGCCAGTCCCTGCTAGGCCACGAGGTACCTGCACAAGCTAGCTCAGGAGCCCAGGCAAGCGGGCCCCGAAAAGAATACACTACGGAGTACGGAGTACAACCCTTGGATTATTTTTGCAAATATAAAAGGCCCACTTTTCGCAGTTGGCAGGCCCCTCTCTAACAGCGGCACAAGGAGAATACGCAGGGCTATTGAGCGCCACCCGAAGATACCTTACGTTTCTATGTCAGTCGCCAGTAATTTGAGGTATATGTTGTTCCTAACCCCTGTCCCATTCATTGCGGGCGGACACCTGATAGGTTCGCTACCCCGGTCTTGTATCTCTGAAAATTTTGCACAGGGGCTGTAGTGTACAAGATACAGTGCGTAACTGTCCGGCCACGTGCCTGACAATTTAATCGATCCCGAAAGGTTCTCGTGGAAGAAAGAGGCTAATGGGTTAGAGAACGTGTGGGTGGATGGGTCTCCAGGCTCGGTTAATTTGTCAACTCCTTGCCAGCCTTGTCCTCATTGCCAAACTCGGCATGGTTACAGGCACAAGGGGCAGCGCCAAGACCTGCTACATCCGGTGGATGATGTGAGGGTACCTCCGTTAAGCACTAAACAAGGTTCGTGCTCGACAGATTAAACGGGACAGGAGGCCCCTGTGAAAGTGGTGTGGGTGGCCACGACGTCTCGATTAATCTGTCAACATCTTGCAAGGGTCAGTCAGTTTGCTCCATCTTAGGCCAATCAGAAGGACGCTGCCAGAAGACAGAACAAGAGACTAACAAGGAAAGAATGGAAAAATATTGTGAGACAGGTTTTGTTGCAGATAGCGAACCAACGATTGGCCGACATGAGAAACACAGCGAGGCAACAAGACTCGACTCGTTCCAGTTTGCAGTAGCTCGTCACGGCCAGCCTCCGCGTTCTTCTAGCTTACATTTGGTTTCATCCACGCTCAATCGCGGCCGCCGTCACCGCCGCCGTCGCCGCCAATTTAGGGGCCCGACGATATTGATACCGGTCGAATTCATGGAATACTCTGCTGGATCCTCCATCTCGATTAGATTGGCATGGTGTCCCAATAGGCGAGATCAATGTGCACGCGAAGGCACGTCGCGCGCCTTGTTTGAAAAATTCAAGCCCAATTACACTCTGAAAATGGCCCGACTCTGTAGTGTCAAGTTCTAGCTTTGTCAGTAGGTACTTAGGTACCAAGGTAGGTGGTATTGACTGGGAAGCGGTACAAACAAGCGAGCGGCGGCGAAATTGCTTGATTATGACGGGAAGTTTACCCTTGAGAGGTAAACGGTCGTCCTGCAGAGTGACGATTTCCTGATTAATGGTCCATGTTTCCTTTTGTGTCTGGCTGCGTGTTCACCCTCCCTTGAAGTTAAGGGTTCTTTATCGTAGCAACTGCACCGCATGGTGAATGCCAGTAGCTTTGTTGGCACTCAGCATTGTCCTTCCTTGCCTATCAGCAGCCTGCCAATGCTTACTCGACTAACACTAGTTTAGTCTCGGCAGAAGCGTATTCCGTCATCATCACACTCTTAACTCATAAATGGCACTTCCTTGCAGGCCAGCGGACGCTTCTGCACGTCGAGTGCATATATTACAGAGTAATGCCGTCAGTAGTTGCCACTTCATACAGTGCTCCTGACGTAATGCTTTGTACGATGTCATCTTGCTGCCAGCATGCAGACAGAGCTCATACATACTCCGAGGTAGTCGGCTCGTTTGGGTGGGGGCCAGCTGCTCTTGCTGCTGTGCTGGTCTTGCTGGTACTCCGTAGAGCAAATTCTGGAGTGCGCCAGCCTGCGTATGCCCCCACGTTGCTTCACCGATGGCGGGGAAGCAGCGGCGAGATCCTGCCTCAGTCAGGCACAGGCACCGCGGGGCCGGGGGCAGCATAAACATATTATTGCCCATGGCTTGTCTTGCCTATCTTGTGCATTGGTGTGATTTATCCGTCTTCAAAGCCCTGGGAAATGGGGTTGCAGGCCGGTTATTGAAATCTGTCACCCGCGTGCTAAATTACTACACGCGTTCCTGCAATCGGTGCGACAATCTCAGTGGAAGCCTCGGTGATCGGTGCAAGCGGCATTGGAACGACAAGGGAAGGCAGCCAATGTCTCGTCCGTTGTGATTTTGAAATCACCCGTAAATTGACAGCGAATAGACTGACAGTAAGAGAATGGGGAAGACAAAAAGGGGGGGTTTGGTGAGCAGTGTACGGAGTACTCCGTTGTGGAACGGAAGGGGGCTGTTTGGTCCTGTACCTAGGTACATTAGACTTTTTAATCAGGCTGTCCAAATCTTAACGGTGGGGCGCTCGGGGCGGCCCAGAAACCTGCTCCAGTGCCCAAGGTGCTCAAGTTGAGTGCCTGGCCTAGTACAGATGTGGCAGGTGTGCCTGTACGTTAGGCAACTGCGGCAGCATGCTGTGCTGTGCTGTGCTGTGCTGTGCTGTGCTGTGAAATTGGCCAATTTGCGGTCAAAAGGGACAATGGACCCGTAGACCGCTAGAAGACAATCCCGTTCGAGGTAACTTACTACTTGGTGTGCCTGGTTCCTCGGCCATTGTGGATCCGCATGGAATTTGCTTCCTCCCGTAAACTCCTTCAAGTCATAATGGGAAGTACCTAGGTAGTTAGTAAAGAACAGTCGGTACTCCGTTCAACTGACAATAGGTTCGCGCGCTAGTTATGTCTCAAGGCTTATTTCTAGGCTTGACAGCTTCGACGTAAACGAAAGTAACCAGCTCCAAGATGAGATTGTCGTCGCTGTATCCAGCACTTTTGGCCACCCGGAGCGCTCCAATCTGATAGGAAACTGAACCTGGCAGCTAGGAATGGGTAGAGCTGTGCTGAAATGCATTTTCCCCCAAAGTAGGTCCAGTCCTTTGGTGGCATTACGTTCCAGAGTGGACAAATCCGTCATGGATACAGCGACGGCAAATGCCACCGCAGACAGGGTGGTGTGCGCGAGGACCAGCCAACTGGTTTAGCTGCCCGAACTAGTTGGACGGCAACACTCGCAACACACCAAAAGCAAACAGGTCAACCAAACCTCTGGCGACTGCCAGACTGCCAGACTGGAATTGAGTGCCAGCACATCACGTCGCACCGTCTTGTCGCGAGCAGCGGGCTAGGCTGCCGCTGGTGAGGTGTAGCTACCTAAGGTACGAGTACGGGGTACGAAACGCCAGACTTGACCTATTTGCTGTGCCTTGGGTGAGTCTACAGCCCAAAAGGACAAGTCACCGCCTGACTAGGTTGTGGGTCTCAATGGCGTAAAGCTACTCTTCTGATTATGATCTCCTAAGTCATTGAGAACAGTAAGTTACAAAGAGCTGCATACACGTCTTGCATCCATCCCTACTAGCTTAGAAGGGATGTTCTAGTATTTAATTATAAAGCAACCTAGCGGCCTTTAATTAAGATCTTAATAAATTCTGCTTATACAACTGTAGAATTCATTGGTCTAGTCTACTATTGCTAGTACTGGCGGGTAAGACGTTCAGCCGCTACTAGATGTCATTCAAAGTCGCTCTACAGAGCCAGATAGAAAAAGTGGGTCGGTACGGAGGTGTAGTCTTGCGGTCCTCAAGGAGATATGGGCAATACAATACTCCATGGAGAAAAATTGACTAGTGTGATTAAATATGAGCTTTTTGAAATGGCTAAGAACATACAGGAAAAAGAAAAAGTTCAACCGAATGATTAGGGGATTTTTTTAGTTCTATTTTTCCTATGTAGAGCGATTGCTGAGCAGAAAGTGCTAGCACTGGTGCCCAAAATGACCAGTTTTGGCCAGTCTTTATCCATCAAGTTCTCAAGTATCCTGTACTGTACTCACTGCGACTGCGACTGTTAGCTACCTAGGTACCAAATCCTCAAACTTGGTGACTAGGGCTACCCTGGCCGTATCTATCTGTACTACTTACGATCCGTTTATTTGATGTACGCGCTTATATAATATTCATTTAATTTGAAAATTTTTATGCCGTAATGAGGATCCTTTTCTTTTAATGCTTATTACCGCAACACATATCAATAGTGTAAAGCTGTTAATCAATGCTATCGCCGCTACTTGTTTCTTACGTACCCATGGAACGAGATCATCATCACGTAAATGACCGCACGCCTTGTAGGGTCAGGACATCGATATGACGAATTCTGGCACCAGAACAGTTATAACTGCAGTCGCCCGTCATCGCACAGGATTCAAGAGGCAGGGTGTAACTGCTTTTTCTGGACCTGACGTGACGAGGGAAGGAGCGTAGAAGAGGTCCAACATTTTGGGAAGGACATGTACAAAATGATCCAATCAGCGGGTACGATGGCTTCGCTGAGGACGAAGAAATGACTTCGATACGGAGTACATCAGGTAAACTCGCCGGGCTTGTTATTCTAGCCAACGTGTCTTGTTGCATGTTCTGATTGCATGTCTGCCGTCCCATTTCTATCTACACTTGCACCGTATTCATAGCTATTCATAGCCGCACATATCACGACTTCCGGCGACACCTCAAGCTCGGCCACGCCGGTTGAAGACCCTGGAAAGGCCGACGGAGCCTTCCAACGCACGAGTCATCGAGGCGTTTTAGACACGGACGGCTCACCTGATGACTCACAGAGTCGTGCGAGCAACATGGCATCACGGCATGTGCATCAGCATCTCAGTTTCCCCGTGTCAACGAATCTGAGCCTAACGGGGACGGCATGTGTCGAAGATGGCATCGTCCTCCGTTCATGTCTGTGTTCAGCAAAGGCTCCTGTTGCATTCCTCATGTCGGTGAGACATCGCGTTGAGAGCAATGCAAACAAACTCGCTCTTTGCTCCGTGATACGGGACGTCAGTGTGCAAGACCAATCTGTATGACCACTGCAAACATTTTGGACGCGCTTCGAGTATCAGACGCGGTGTGCGCCTGCCACTGATAATGGTCCATGATCGTAAGCAAACGACATCGACTCAGCACTGTAATTAATAAGACGATCGGCGGATCGATCGTCCATTACTGTCCGTCTTTGATGTCTCTGGCTGCCTGCTCTTGTGGTCTCTTTTCCTTTGTTCTTTTTGTTTGTTTTTTTATTTTCCTTACGAGCCTCGTGTCAAAAGCAAGAGTCAGACTTCGCCAGAAATGTAAGATTCTACGTCGCGTTCTCTCCGCCCTTTCTCTTTACACAGCACGCCCCAACATCCACCGACACTTCTTCTCGAGTTGCGTGCGGCCAGCGCTACAAACTTGCCATGCGGTCCGCGCTATCCGCACGAAGCCTGTTTCACCAGGTTGGTGAACCGGGAACTGCCCTAGTTTTGCTGCCCCGCCTCGTTCTGATTTTTCAAACGCTCCAGTCTGCTAACTAAGTTATATTCATGCTGATCGTGCAAGTCATGGGTCCAACTCAATGCAGATGCTAGTCTTGCTCATGCATTCATTCCCTTCGAGGTAATAAGCCCGCATACACCACGCAATGTGCCAGCCACACTTGGTTTCAAGTTGTATTGTAGTATGATCCTCAATGCATTAGTAGTCAGTTTGGTAGTATCCGTAGCGTAGCCAAGGGCTCAACGCCTTCTTAGTCTCCGAGGCTATCACATCCGTGCTAGCCGCTGGTCTCCCATCGTGAAACCGACTTGACCATTCACCAGCTCGCTACCCTAGATCCCTATCCAATTTACGTGAAAATGCACCACCCCGTCAACCCGCCGCTCTTACAGGGTAAAATGGAATCGGCAATGCCAAAAGCAGCCGTGGCTCAGGATAATAAATGCAGAGGAAAGCGAGCTTATAGATGGGCGTCCTAGTATTGATGACACGGACCAAAACATGAAAGCGCCCATTTTCACACCACGACTCGTTAATCCCAGTCCTCCGAATCGCAATAGTTCATGCGTCGCTGGTCATCCGCGTCCAGATCAACATGGTGAGCAGAAACATGTTCCGACGCAAGCTGCTCTCGCGGAATCTAGAAAAAACCAAGTCAGTCGTTGCATCGTTTTCTACAGGGTAGTAAGGTAGAACTTGCCCGTGGCGCTTTGTGCCAGCCGCCCTTCCCCTTCCTCTTGGCGGGAGCCGCATTCTTCGCGATGGACGCTTCTACCCAGTCCCCGTCTGCATCCGGGTCATTTGCAGCCGAGCAGCTTGATGCTGAGGAGGTGTACTCGGTGGGCAACTTGGCGTGGTCATGGCGTCTGCCCGCATTGTCCCAAGCGTTGAATTCGATCTTCTTCTTCTGGTCCTGGTCCTGGTCCTTCATCGTAGTTGCCGTCGAGATGCTGGCGGTGTTGTTCTTGAACGAGGACGCGCCCTGGAAACCGCTGAAGAAGGGGACCTGTGCAAATCTCGAGCCTTGAGCTCTGGCTTGCAAGTGCGGCGGGAGACCCGGATCCAGATCCGGCGGCGCAGAAGCATCGCTGATGACAGATTTCTCCGATCCGGTTTGCGAGGCTGAGCTCTCATTAGGGTTCAGGGAGGAGCTCCTGTTGGTCCCCGAGCGGAAGTCGCTTTCTGTACCGTTGTCATCGCTGACAGCGTTCGAGTACTGAGCAATCAGCTTTTCCAGATGACGTGGGACAGAGGAGGTAGCGGAGGATATGCCGGTGGTCGATGAGGCTGAGCTTTGCACCGAGCCAGCTTTGTTGGCAGCGCGAGTCGCGTCGAGACCCAAGCTCGAGAGTTTGGCAACGGGAGCCTAGAATGTCATCAGCACACGGCCGTTGTCTGAGGGTGCCACCGCATCACATACTTGCTGGGGACATTCTAGTGGGAAAAAGTGCTGCGGCAGTGTACATTCCCGCTTCTCACTCGATTGCTCTTCGATCGATACATGCCCAACTGCAAGTGGTGTTGGAGTAACGCTGGGCTCCTGGGTTTCCGTCCAAGCAGTACATTGTTTGCACATCTTTCAGAGTCAGTGTTCTGAGGTCAAGCATGCAGGGACATGATACGCACAGGGTCATCGCTCTTCCGCATGCTCTTACTGAAGTTGTCGTAAGGCAGGATGCGTCTACACAAATCGCAACGAAGCTCGCCTTTGAATGCGGCCGAATGCTCAAGACAGGTCATGCCAGAGTTGGCTGGGTCGATTTGCCCTCGCCCACCTGCCTGTCGCTGGATGAGGCGTTGTTGGTTAGCTGAAAAAGCCTGGATCGGTTTCCATTCTCCTCCGACTTTGCAGCGATATCGACTAGGCATTGACGCCTTCGGAACCCTACTGCTGTGAGTAACGTCGTTTATATTGGGGCAGGAAAATCTCACGCTTTATTGGCGCCTCTTTGCCCGCCAGGCATATTCGAGACGTCTGATTGTTGTGTGAGCAGATCGTGTAATCTGTCCGAGGCTGACAATTACGACGGCAGCTGTAAGACTCAGGCTTTTGGTGTCTAGGTAGTCAGCTGCGTTTCTGCGAATGGGAAAAAAACAGGAGAAAAGAAGGTATCGGAAAGTCAGAACGAAAGGACTGAAGTATGTGGTACCAGACAGGAAACTGTTGACAGGCGGCGGCAGGTGTCAACCAATGGGCAACTATTGACTCACAGGCTCGTCAGTTGACAATGGGTCTTTCAATAGGCTTCAGTGGCATTGTGAGGGCTGGGTGCTTGAGATCTGCTCAGTATGCCGTTGGCAGTGCATGGGAGAACTTAATCCAAGATAGCCAAGCCTAGAATGTGCATGTCAGGCAACAACCGACGTCGACATAAAAAAGCCAGATTTGCACCTTTTTTTCTAATCAAGAAAAACGCCGTCGTTGTTCCAAGACAAAACAGTCCACCCAATGTTTTTTTGTACATAACTTACGTCCTTCTATCCGGGAGACGAATTATACTAGAATCCGCTGGTTTCTACTCTGACCGGCGTTCGATGCTTCGACATTCCTCTTTAAGATCAGAAAATTCCCAAAACAAATTAATAGCAAGCAGCCACTCCAACATCTTACCCCAAAACATTACCACGCTCAATGTCACCAGTGTAATGTGTTCTGCCTAGAATGTGCAGCAGAGGAACCTGATTCGATTTGACGTCTAGCCCATGACGCCATGCACCGAACACACCGTCCTTTGTGCGATCAAGGAATATAAAGGAAGTGCAGCCATGAATAGCTACTAAGAAAAGTGGTTGATAGGGCTTTTGGCCTCCGAATGACATTAAATCACTTCTTTCCCTTCACAGCTCGCGATCTTCCTCCTTATTGAAGAGTCTGTTCAGAGGAGCGTTGACTACCGCCTCGGCGTCACCCACTTGTCTTCGCTCCGTTACCTCCCGGCAGTCCTTGAGGCGTTTGCGCAAGATGAGAGAAGGGGACATAGCTCCGGCGGCGCTTGATTGCTATTGTAAAGGTTCCGAAGACGATGATAGACGGTTTAGATGAAGATACACGTCGGTACCATAGCTAAATCCAAGGAAAAGGACACATTTGTCAGCTTCCAACTGGGCCGAGGCCTTTGCGAACAGTAACTCACCCTTCCATACTAATCAACTTCAAGTCACCGCCAAAGTATCTTGCGTATAAGCGAGATATGGGAAGGCCGTAGCCGAACCCAGCCATGGGCGCCTTAAAATCGCTCTTATCAAAATCCGGGTCCAGATTGGGTGTACGGTCGACTGTGGTATACATATAGGTCCAAACCAACGGAATTGCGCTCCTGGGGATACCACCGCCCTCGTCGGAAATTTTGATCGTTATGTCCTCCTTGCCTTCGGCTACAATGACTTTTGTAACCGGAAACTCCTGCTTATCCATCCCGTGCGTCTCGACAACAGCGCGAAGAGAGTTTTTGAGAGTCTCGAACAGCATGTGAGATAGGTGGCCAGGGACGTACATAAAATCAAGATTTGGGTTGCAGACAAGCTGAATTCGAGGGGCTTCGAACAGGCCATAGTGATCTTCACAGACAAATCTGGCATTTTCTATGGCCTCTTGGGCAAGGTCTTTCACATTTGTCTTGGTGCAAATCACGCCAACATATGTCGGATCGCGGTGATGACTCTGATCCGTTAGGGCGATATGCTGCCCAATGAGCATTCTGATGCCGATACGAGACATGTAGAATCGGTCGAGAAAAGACTGTATGGTGCTATCGATTTGCATTCGCTGGCGGCGACGTTTATATTCCAAGATGCCTTGTGCCATAGTGGTCACAACTCCATCATGTCTCCTTTTGATTGTGTGGAGCGTTTGGGCGAATCTTTGGTTGTATAGCTGAAGCTCGGCAGGCCAGTCGCCGGTATCATCGACAGTCGCGAAGTATCTTCTTGACAATGACTTTGCTTTGCCATTGCCGTTAGAGTTTTGCAAACCACCCCAACCAGAGGATTCGCCTTCGTCAATGGATGGATTTGGTGTTGCTTCTGATAGTCTTTGCAATATTCTGCCATTGGCTTTGGCAGGTCTCATTAGACGGTCGCGAACGTCCTTTGTTAGATTCGGTCGAGGGAGCTGTGTGATTTCCTAATGCCAAGCATGACGGGTCACTTGATGTCCTGCAAGTCCATTGTGCATTGACTTCAGATCGATACATACCTCAAATGACTGGGCGTACCAATCTTTGACCTTCATCACCGAGGGCATCTCATTTAAGCCGTCTGGTAAGTCATCCAACTCTTGGACACGATGCGCTAGACGAATTGGTAGCTCTTCGGCGAGAAATTGAGAGGCGCGGAAGAGTGTGCCTGTGGCGTACAAGGTCAGTCCTGTGGGCGGGCCAGCACACGGTTTGATTCGACTGAATGGTGAAGAAACGAACCTATTGATGGTTTATCGCCGAATTGCACCATTTGGCGCAAACTCACCCCGGTGGCAGGAAACTTGGCATAATGCCGGATGGTGTCCATCAGCCTTTCCGACGACTTCCACGACATGGTGGGCGGATTCAAGAGGACGACGATACGAGACAATGATGGCCAGGTAGGTATGTCTTGAGAGTGCCCGGTGTAGGTTGGGCCCGGAAGTTCTGGACGGACGATAGGCGCAGCCAGAATAATCGCGATTGAAATTGAATTGTTCGAGAGACTAGATGGTCTTCATTGAATGTGTAGGTAGGGAATACTTGGGTTGATGCGGCCGGTCGCGAGGCCGGAAGATGAGGGGCGACTGTGAGTCAAAGCAGCAGCAACTGAGGCCCCGCGGTAGCTCCAGATCAAAGCCGAGGCCCAGCAAGTGACCAGGAAGAGCTTGCGAGAGATGCGAGTTTTGGTGCAAGCAGTGGCAAACAAGGACGATGCGTTTGAGGATAGTTAGTTAAAGGAGCAACGAGAAAGGAAGGACGTTGGAAGGACGTTGGAAGGACGTTGGAAGGACGTTGGGAGAACGTTGGGAGAACGTTGGCAGGGAAGGAGATGGTATGGAGGCTCGGAGAGAATGTGTCGTGTCGGTCGCGTGGATTCAAGGGCTTTCAAGGGCGTGCAAGGACGAGCGGGAGTCTGTCGGCAGTAATTAGTCTAAACTTGACGATGCGGGTAGGCTTTGTGCTACTGCCGGGGTAGAGGAAGAAGCACGAGCACCTGAGATGCTGGGCAAACGGCATGCAGCATGCGGCAAACCTTGACTTGGGGGGGAGGCTGCGGCGCGGCGGCAACTCACGGTAATTAGTCCACATGCATAGTTACCTACCTACCTACCTAGGTACCTAGTTACTATTGGAAGCGTAACAGTGACCCTGCCTCCTACCTAGTACAGGTACCTACCTACCTATGACCTCGTAACGCGCATGCTGGTGAATAATCATAGGCTTGTAAGCTCTGAGGAGACAGCACAAACACAGGCTGTCATTGGTCTTGTTACTCCTCTTGGAATCCACGGACTTCGGAGTGCGCATGCAAAGCACAGCAACAACATTCAAGCATAAATTTGCACAATTGGCCGCGTTACCTTGCCATCTACCTCCGCGAGTCAACCTGGCATCAGGTATCTACCTGATTGTAGCCTTTTCTTGCCCACATACCTACCTAGGTAGGTAGAAGGGAGTACACATTCGACCGCCCTACCTTGGTCCAACGTGGCACATGCACTACATAACTAAAGGTTGATCTTAATTCTTTGTTAAATCAGATCACTCTGTGTCCTGTAACTGCAAGAATAATACAGCTCAACAGGGCTGCATCTCAAAGCCATAGATGATCCAGCAGTCAGCAACCTCAGGTTAAGGTTTAGACCCATGCAGCTCTTCTGGTCGCTCTAGAGGCTCTTTTCTGGCTGTTCCCGAATTAATGAAGCCCATGGAGCTTTGACTGGCTTGATTTGCGTCCTGACCTTGAGACGATTTTGTGTCTAATAAGAATCAAGATAACTACTTCGTGTCATTTTATCGATAATTGTTAACGAAGATGCACGTGCAGACCCTCAGGAAAACCGCTGCCCCGCAAGCACGGGATTCCAGCCAATCAGGCACAAGTCATTTCCTGCACAGCCCTTGTTCGACCGCCTCTCTGATGCTGCGCCTGCCCCGCCCCATCCAACCAATAATCCCAACGGAGTTTGTCTGCTATGTCTGCTATGCCACCATGTAACAACACAACACGTCTGGTTCATCTTTCTTTGGGCCTACGACGCAGTGTGGATATGCAGGCTCAGCATTACTGCTAACATCTATACGCGACAGCTCACCTCGATCTTTATTAACAAAATCTGTCCTTGCATCTCGGACCTAGATCATCTCAGTCAGGGTGCCAGGCTCCTCTGCCAGGCTCCTCTGCCAGGCTCCTCTGCCAGGCTCCTCTGCCAGCGCCTCGACCAGCAGCGCAAGATCTTCATCGAAAGACCCAAGATCCATCGCTGCAGGCTAGCTCCCGCTGTCCGCTGTGGCACCCCATCTCGGCCCCAGGTCTGGAAAGGTCTTTGCACATCTGGCCGCGTTCCCTCTCGTCCGCTGCACCTCGACGTTTGATCCGCTCTGGGCGCTAGCGCCAAATCCGGCACCCGACCCTTCCTTCTGGGCATTCTGAATGAAGGTCGGTGAGCCTTTCTTTTAGCTTTGTCAGGCCGAGTCGACCGTGGGTGGCTGGGGCAAGTGTTCGATTTTGGACAACAATTTTCCCCTTGTATACCTCAAACGGGGTTTTTGTGAACGACAGGCGTTTGGAGAGTCGTGTCAAGTTCTGACTTGACCAAATGATTGGCTAGGGCGAATTGCACCGCCGGTGCAAGCAAGGGAAGAGACGAGTGACAAGAGGCTGATCTTCACTTTGCGCCAAACCAAGCAGCCTCTTGAGATACCAGAGCCCAACGTCTGCCGTCCGCCGTCCGCCGTCCGCCGCCAAAATGGGTCACGCGGCGGAAAGCAACGCATCGACGTATGCGGTTTCGTCGAACAACCAGCGTAGTCAACTCAACAGCCCGACGCCGGAACGCCGAAGCACGGCAAGCAGTTACAGTCGCAGCAGCGATGACGGGGTTTGCAGTCAGTGCAGCAGCAGGAATAATAGTAGGAGCCAGCAGCACAGGACGAGCCAACCTACGTCTCCCCAACCGCTGAGCAGGACGCATAGCGACAAAGGTGATGCTGTTGACGGAGGAATCTACACGCCGCCACCTTTCACCAGTCCGAGCGTAGCTTCCAGCTTGCTTTTTTCCAATTCAGGATACAGCATTAGTCCGCTGAGGCGTGAACTGTCGCATGTAACACCAACCGAGGGCATTGATGCCGTGACATCTCGTGCAGCGAGGCACGATATTGCGAGGCGGCTTAGCCAGCTTGCACGGCGACTAACGTATGATGGAGGCAATATTATGAATGATGCTATGCTGGGCAATCAGCTCGAGCAGCTGGAGAAGGTTGTCGGTGCGACGCTTAGCCCTGAACCTAAAAAGCCCGAACATCAATCGATCTTTGCGAGTCCGGCCCGAAGCGATGTTTGGTCTGCGTCGGCATCACCGGTCTCTCCGCTCCTCAAATCACGCTTTTCCGACCTTTCAGCATCATTGATTAGAGAGCGTGAGGCTGAGAAGGAGCCGGAGGAGGAACCGGAGCAAAAGAAAGGAATGAGCGCTCAACAGGCGAGAAAGATAATTGCAGAGATGGGCAAACTCAACGATGAACTATGCGCCGTGGTGAACAATCTCAAAGCTCGCCAAGAGGAGTCTGAGGTGAGTCATGTTGTGGCAGGGGGTAGGACAGCAATGATGGTGGCACGAGCTGACAATAAGAGAAGCATATCCAAGGACTTCTCATTGAGCGCGCAGAACGGGCTGCTCAGCGCATCATCTTTTTGCAGAATCGGATTACCTACCTGTGAGTCTAGATGCCAGCTCGGGCTGCTTGCAGACATTAGCATTGACAATCCAATTCTATCTAGGGAACAGGAGCTCCAGGAAAACGATGATGAGCTACAGCACCTGCGGATATGTCTCAAGGCCGTGGAGATACAGATGCCACCGCATCCAGACAAGGAACTGCAAAGATGTATCGCAACCTTCAAAAACGATTACCAAGCTCTCAAACGCAAACGAGCGCACCGCGCCAGCCTGGCAAGTGCTATTGGGTTTGACTCCCCGTTAGTAGGCTCGCCTACACGATAACAAGTCTGCAAGAAAATATTGGCGACCAAATACTTCATCTACTTGGACACGAAACCTTGACTCCCATGTTTTATTGATGAATGCCGACACGAGCCAGCGAGTGAATGAGATTTATGAATTGACAGTGCTCGCACCGTTTGGATGAGAATTCGACGACGCTGTTCCATGATTTGATTTATAATGCAGCTTTTTTTTTTTTTTTTTTTTTTTTTTTTTTTTTTCTTCAAGCACTTTATGAGAAACGTAGATACGGATTTTAACATGTCCAAAACTACATGTTTCCTCTCCTTTGTCTATAGAAGAAAGCCCTGGCGCAACATGGTCTACAGCAGAGAGTGCCCAGTGGAGAACGGGCGGGGCAGAATTGCATTGCATTGCTCATTGATGATGATACCATCCATGTACATGGCAGCAGACTGCATGATGTTTTCTTTTCTCTCAGGTGTATATATATATATAGTATAGTTCGTTATTTCTTGAAAAGTACTTTACAACTAGTCTACAGAAAGATTATACTTTATTGTGTTTTACAATGGGGACGCTTCCACGATGCACTATCGTTGGATGCGCATGGTTTCTCGGCAAACCAAAGCCGTTCATTCGTGATTACGCTGCATCATCCACAGGTCGATCTCTTTGATTCACATGTGCACAATCTAGTGCAATCCAGTTGGCTAACTATGGCACTATCGCCGACTATGAAATCAATGCGAATCATGCTCGTCCGAGCTGTTCAAAGCACAACGGCATCCTCACCGAGACCTTTTTGCTCACCAGTCTACAATCTTGAACCCTGCCCTGATTTCCCCCCGGTCTTGTCTTCCCTACCACATATAAATGATTACAGCCACTTGATGCGTCCTTGACCCCGACCAGAAATTACCATTAATTTCGCAACACAAAGATTCATAAGTCGTAACGCCCTGTGGGGAATTCGAATGCTCAAGCACAGCCCATCCTCCCCTTTTCCCGAAAGAACTCATCATACGTCGGCCCGGGCGCCCGGCCCTGGAAGAAGCGATAGCTCTCCGCCCTCGCAGGCGACATGTCAGGCGTGGCGGGCTCTTCGTGCCTAGCCGCGCGCTTGTGTCGCTCCGCCTCAGCGTCCGCCGTCCTCTTGTTGCACCGCTCGATGTATCTGTGTGTGTGTGTGCGCTCCGGAGGCGCCTCTCGCCTGCCGAGCGCCGGGGGCTTCCTCGCCGAGCGGGAATGGGCTTCGAGGGGGGTGAATTTGTCGCGCTGGCGGAGGCGCGGACGGGCTGTGTTGGGGGGCGTGCAGAGGGAGCTTTCGCGGGAGAGGTGTCGCTTGTGTTCGGTGTAGGATTTCTCCTTGTGCGCGGCGGAGATGGCGACGGGCCCGTCGTATGGCATGCTCCATGTTGAGGGGGAGGGGGAGGGGGGCTCGGACGCGCTGCCTGTGCGCTTCTGCCAGTCGTCTAGGGCGTCGAGGACGTCTCTGTGGACTCGGTCGTTCTTCCGGCGCGGGAGCTGGTGTCGTGGCAGATGGGCTGGGAGGCGGTCGTCGGGCTTATGAGAGGCGGTGTCTGGTTCGGGGGCTGCGTCGGCCAGGACGCGCGAGAGACGGACGGCTTCCGCGTCGGGAGAGGCTTGGATGAAGGCCGTGAGCCAGGCTTGGAAGCCGGCGGGGGTGAGGGCGGGGATGAAGGGCCTCGTGCTCTGGTGGTCCTGGATGAGGTGGTACTCGCACGCGAGGTCTTGGTAGAGCAGCTCGAGTGCGCGGAGGCAGTGGCGCGAGGTGAAGTCGAAGATGGAGGGGAAGGGGAAGAGCTCCCTTTCGAGCTTGTACTGCCTGTAGAAGGCGTACAGCTTGCTGGGCGAGATGACAGACGAGCTAGACGGCTCGTATTCTCGAATCTAGAGGGCCCTCTGTTAGAAAAGAAGAGAAGAGAAGAGAAAAGAAAGCTGGCCAAAAAAAGCAGAGTGAAGTGGAAAACGGCTGGACATCCTTACGATGTAGTTGGCCAGACCGCGGAGGACCTGGCCCAGCCTCCGCGTCGGCTCACCATGGTCCGTGAAGAGCACCAGACAAGCCGCCTCCTGCGAAGACGCGCTCTCTGGCCGATGGTGCAGCACGACAGGGTGGCGGGCGGAGAAGTGCACCGACAGACGCTGTCGCTGCCGCGGCTTGGGGCTGGAATCTCGCGACGAAGGCGGCGTCAGTGCGTCGCCGACGACGGGCGGCCGGGCCCGAAGCGGAGACGCCGGCGCCGCACACCTGGACGACGAGCATTTCCCGCTTGCCGCGGAGGAACCGTCCGCGTCCGCGTCCGCGTCCGAGTCCTCTTCCACCGTGGCCTGGAAGCGCCTCTGCACCACGACGGGCGGCAGCGTCGATTTCGTGCCCTGGTGCAGCTCGTGTCCTGCACGCAGACCAACAGGGCCTGGACAAGAAGGATCTCGAGACATTTTGTGTGCAAAAGACGATACTTGCCCGGGAAAAAAAAAAAAAAAAAAAGAGAGAGAGAGAGAGAGAGAGAGAGAGAGACAAAGAATAACCCAGGCCTGCGATATTTACAACTTTTTGTTGTTTTCTAAAACGGTGGGTTTTTTCCCTCTTTTCATCAAGGGGGCCGAATTTACCACGGCTGTTTGGATCGGCGAGCAACACTGGAGGCAAGATGGGCTCGTTGGCGCAACACGAAGACGAAAAGGGAACGCTGATTCTGGCCGCGAATGGCACGGGAAGAAGGGGCTATTTAAATAGTCTATCTCGTCCCTGCGCGTCCTGATCTTGTCTCGCTATCGCCAGAGCAAAATAGGATGCAAGACAAGACCATTGTTTGTATGTAGTATGCTCGCACGCCCGGTTGATGCCATGCTGCACCCCCCCCCCCCCTGCTGCTGCACACGAGTTGGGCTCGCGCAGATGGGGATATCAGTTGAGCATGGCACCATAACGGAAGAAGCAAAAAAAAAGAAAAAAAAAATATATATATAAACATCAAAGAGAGAAGAAAGAAAGAAAAGAAGATGAACATGTTTTTAAAAATTACAGCTCCGATGGTACAACTTGCTTTCTATGGAGTACCACCCCACCCCCCACTACCCCCCCCCCCCCGGTCCCACGGCACCGTGTCCAATGACGTACAGACACTTGTGCGTCGGTGCTCGCAGACGCAGCAGACACGGCATTTGCGTGTCAACACCACGCCACTCTGGATCCAAGCCATATTTGATTTTAAATTTATTTCATCCCACCTTTCATTCATATCTGGGCCGATAGCCACAGTCGTATCGTTTTTTTTTTTTTTCTTTTCTCTTCTTGTCTCCTCGTTCTCTTTGATCACCATTTCCATTGGTGGCGCACCACCCCGTTCTTTTCCCCGTGTGTATCTTTGCATGCGAACGAGCCATCGTTCTCTACCTCCCCGTCTTGCCATCATCTCACGACAGCACTACCTTGAACACTCCTTGCCCTTGCCGCATTCCAACTCATCTTCGATAGACATTCATCACCACATTCTAACGCAAAAGCGCTTTATCCACAGTGGCAACTTGGGCATCACCGACACACGTCGCGCATCATGCCGTCTCCACCCTCCCGGCGGCACGCACCGCTGCATGCACGCCAATGCCAAGCTTTCCACGAAGTCCCTTTCCACCTTCCAGGTTGTCGCGAGTGAGGAATCGACTTTTAGATTTTTTTAATTTTTTTTTTAATTTTTTTTTTCCTTTTGGCTGTATTCAACCCCAGATCATCTGTATCCGCGTCTCCGATAAAAACACTTGTAGAGTAGAAGCTCGGAAAAAAAAAAACTTGTACGCATTAATAACCTCGTCGTACCAATTTGGCACAAAGCCTCGTTGCCCCCTGAGGTCGAAACTCGACTTCATCTCGATCAGTCAGTCTCACCTTTTGATTCTTGATATTTGCAAAAAAAAAAAAAAAAAAAAGGACAAACTCGCATACAAGGTGGGGGCGGGCCCGAGAGAACTTCAATGGTTGCTGCAAGAGAAGTGAGGCTAGCGATCACTATGTCATGCATGAGCGGAATAAGGCGCACGGGGGCCTTTTTCGTGGAAGCTGAAAGTCTTTTGTGCCATGGTCGTAACGCAAGACTATGCCCATCTTGGATGAGGCTCTGCTCCCGACAGTACGTGTTCAGTAGAGATGGCAAAATCTGGCAGGTTTGCCATGAAAGCTGGTTAACTCGGTTGGCGTGCCTCTTTCATGTACATCACTTCTTGCAAGACATTCCACGTAACGAGCACTACTGAGTAGGACGACATGATTAGTTTGAAAAACGCAATTGTCTCGTAGTGTCGTGTGCCGTGTGTCGTGTGCCGTGTGCCGTGTGCCATGTATGCCCTCTAGAGCGCCGACTCCATAAAACCGAAATTCATCGCTAGATTCTACTAAAAGTTGCATGTACATAATTGTCGTGCAGGCAGCCGTCCTCGAATGCCTTTTCGTTCCTTGGTTCCTTGGTTACCCCATGGACCTTTTCACTTTTATGCCTTGTACAGAATATCCAAGAACCCATTCGCCAAGTCCACAACCACGCTCTTGTTGGGTAATGACCCAGCAACTCCGTACAGGGCAGCTGAATTGCCCATTGCCTTTCCCTTGGCTCCCTTGCCCTCAACCTGGCGCACTCTCTCCTTTTCCCGCTCTTCCTCCACCACTGTCTCGAGGTCGCTCACCAAGCGCTCCCAGTGCTTGGCAATAGGCAAAGTCACGGCCACGTGGACAGCTGGAGGATCCTGCAGTGCGTTCAGGTGCCAGCCTTTAGAAGACATGGCATCGGCAATGTCGTAAATGTCGAGGTTCAGAGCGGTAAAGGCCACCACCGACACAAGAGGCTTGCCCAGGATCTCGAGCTCCCCACTCAGCCTGCCCGACGTCTGGATCGCCTCGGCAATCTTCTTGGTAGCACCGACAATCTTGACACAAGCATCAATATATCCAGACTCCCCGACGCTCATCAAGCTAGCCCAACAACTGGCGATCAGCGCACCGGGACGGGAGCCAGCTAGACCGGGGGATGCATAAACGCCTCCGGACCAATCGGGGCAAACATAGTACTGATATTGGCGCAATTCGGCGGTGCGGTACAACACGGTCGAGTTGCCCTTGGGAGCAAAGCCGTACTTGTGGGTGTCGCAACTGATGCTGGTAACACCCTTGAGGCGGAAGTCGAAAAGCTCTGTGTCGAAGCCGGCCTTCTCGAGGCAAGGCAAAAGGAACGATCCCAGGCAGCAGTCCACATGTAGCGGCAACCTCTTGCGGAGCGCAAGTTTAGATAGCGCGTTGATGTCGTCGATAATGCCGTGTGGGAAGTTGGGTGCGGAGCCGACAAGCAACACTGTGTTGGCGTTGATGAGCCGGGAGACGGTTTTGATGTCGACCTGATAGTTTGGTGCAGGGCAGTCGACCAAGTGAATTTTGATTTTGAAGTAGTCACCAGCTTTACGGAATGCAGTGTGAGCAGTCGAGGGCAGGATCCTATTTTTTTTTGTTTTTGCGAGGGTCAGTGTTGGGCTCTGGATAATCAAGCTATTGGGTTTCTCATGTACAACACACACGTGTCACTGCGTGCTGTCTCGGTGAATCACCCAAGACTTTTTATTTTTTTTTTGTTTTCTCTTTAGGATCGGGGAGACTTACATTTCAGGCTCAGTCACTCCACGCTCGGCATACGCCTTCTGACGCGCACTTAGGCAAGCCATTAAGATGCTCTCAGTACCACCGGCAGTGGTGACACCAGCAGCACCAGGAGGGGCGTAGTACAAGTTGAGCACCATGCTCACGATTTCGGCCTCCATCTTGCGCACGCCGGGGAAAACGTCCGGGTGGATGGGGTTGGCGACGGTGAACTTGCCAAAGGCCTCGGTCTGCAGTCCGATAAGCTCGTCCTCCCCGTGATAAACGGCGCCCGAGACGAAACCGTCCTCCCAACGGGTATGGTCGAGGTTGGCCAGGTTCTCTAGTTCCGCACGCACAGCATCTACGTCCATGCCGTTTTTGGGGAGCGCCAGATACCGAGCATCGGTCTGTGCGATGAGTTTGGACGACATTTGCGCGATAGACTCCTTGACTTGCTTCTGAACCTTGCCACGTACGCCAGGGGCGCGGAGGAAGTAGCCGTAGAGGCTGCGTTGGATTGCATGGTACAACTCGAGGAGAGAGCCAATGATGCCTCGGCCCTTGAGCTTCCAGAATGCGCGCCGCGTCCATCGAAGCACGAAGTAGTAGAAGAGGATGCTTCGCAGCCTAAAAGCGGGAGGTGATGATCAGTCATGAATTCGTTTGCATGCGTATGCGAAACCCTCCTTTTTCGTGATATGCAGACACGGAGACGAGTTGCTTCCGAGTGGCCATGTCATTGGCAAGCTCATGATTTGACGTCACGCCCGTGTCGTTTGGCGCACCAATGCGACGCCGCCAACAGCACTGCACCATCTCAGGCAACTTTGTCTAGTCTGCAGCCCATGACGATACAAGTCTCACAGGGTTTCAAGGAGACGGATACAGATACATACAGGTCAATGCTGAGAAATCTGAACAGAGGA
The DNA here is from genome assembly GCA_000729835.1 of Atkinsonella hypoxylon. NCBI lineage: Eukaryota > Fungi > Ascomycota > Sordariomycetes > Hypocreales > Clavicipitaceae > Atkinsonella > Atkinsonella hypoxylon. Next base: position 28,902 of record JFHB01000171.1, read on the forward strand.
GTAGCCGTGCTATGCCGCTTGACCTTCTCCAGGCCACCAAGCAAGCTGGAAGGCAATCGAGAACTGCCAGGCATGGTGTGGCGTCGACGGAGCACAATCGATGCGGGTGAGATGATGCGAAGGGAAAACGGGGAGCAAGCCGAGGTGGAGAGATATGCTTCTTGTGTTCCCAGAGCCGTGAGCGACGAGACAGGGTGATGAGAGGGAAAAAAAGGAGTGTTCGCAATCGGGGAGGGACGTGGGATGTGGAGGCATTTGACGAGGAGGAAAAGCAGGACGAGGCCGTGTAGACTTTTTGTAAGTTTGGATTTGGAGTCGACGAAGTCAACCAGACAGTCAATCAGACAGCGCCAGCAATCGGCAAGCAATCGGAACCCCACTACGACTGGTGTCAACTGGTACATAGTTACATACCTAGTATACATACATCGCAAGGAGTGAGATATGTCACTCCGTAGGTTATCCCTGGGTAAGCACCAACGTTAATTGCCCGGTATTGTGTAGCGAGCTGGCCCGGCCGATGCCAAGTACAAGTCTAGGTACCTCCCTACCTAACTGCTTCGGCTAGGTACCTGGTGGTTTAACCTCGGAACCACCCAGCTCAACAGGAGCCAAAAATTCCTGCATCTCGGAGCCTCCAAACCCCGCTGGCCCACCGCACCCTTCTCTCCGGAGCCGTTCCCAAAGTCCTAACCCGCCACAAGTGCACCAGCAACGCCTCGGTGCTCGGTGCCTGACTGACGACAAAAGTGGAGCCGCTTGCTTGTCAAGATAGATCATCACTCGTGGAAACCAAAAAAAGAATACTACGTTTCATTTAAACCGAGTAGCAGATTTGAACTAAATCCACCTCTTTGTTATCTTTCACCCCCCCCCCCCCCTTTAGTATCAATCACTCAGCAGTGCTGATAAGCAAAAAGATTGTCGAGAGGCTCGGCAGATACGGAGAAGCTATGGACGACAAACTGTCTGCAACCCCCATCTTGTCCTATGCCACTTACGACCGATGGGGAAAGTCTGTACGAATATCAAGTTGGGCATGCGTCTGCACGACATAACAAGGAGAAAAATCATCATCGGCTCTGTGTTTTGCCACTTGAGTCGACATGTATGCTGGGCACAGCATTTTGCATATCTCCTTCGCGGCTTTCATGCAGCCCATCTGTTGTCCCAGAACCCTACGTTGATGCCTTACAATGTTGTGTAGTATCAACGTTGGGTGACACGCAGAATGCAAGAGAAACCGTGGCTTGAATCATCGCTGCAAGTTGCGTTACAAAACTATGGTACGCCATATCAAAACCAAAGTTTCATCGCATATCCATGACATGGCTACATGTAGGAAAGCTTCTGGGGAAGTATTTCTATGACAAGTCTCAACTAGTATGTCGTATTTCTTCCTTAAGATGAGCGCCGATATAAACACAGAGGGGTTAAAAAACTTGTAAATCAGAACAATGAGAGAAAAGCTTCGCTGCCTTTCCCTCGTCAACACCAGTCCTGCTCCTTCACTTAGAGCTACCATGAAAGAGCCTCGCTCTCTCATCCGTAATTGTCTCCATTACTCATGCGTATTCAACTCATGCAACATAACACCTTGGAAAGTATGTTGTTCATACCACCCAGTGACGTGAGTCCGACAAATGCCTCGTAATTGCAACGCGCTGCACTGCACTGCACTGCGCTTTGCTTCTTTTCTTTTCTTTCCACTTCGTCTTTGCGGCCTCGCGTCGTATGTGTTGCTATGTCAATCTAGTTGAACTCTCCTCTGGTCTCATTGTGCCTATATTAATCCTCATCATATGCCAAAGGCCTTCTTCATCTTCTCCCAATAGGGCGCTGACTCGGTCTGACAGCTGTCTTGTCCAGTCTGCGTGCAGCCTGCGAACATGACAACAAAATCCCCTTCCTGATATTTGTCGCCGACGGTTGACCGCGAGTATGAGGCCAACGTACGCTGAGGCACCAAAGCGAGTTTCGACAAGATTGTGGGATGCCATTGCACAATGTGTTCCTGTAATTGCAACGCGTCAGCCGTTCGCTCCCTCCAATTTCAGTTTTTTTGTGCAAGATAGCACGAATAGCTGATCCCCATCACAACTTACCAATGCATGTCTCTCAGCTTTTTGGAAATTATAACTTCTATACATGGGATCAAACCACGTCTCGACAAAGAACTTGGCCCATTCCCCATTACGAATAACTACGCTCTTGTGAATCAGGCCCTCCTTATCTTGACTCACGATGAAGTCTATGTTCTCGGCTCGAAGATGGGAGAAAGTCTTGATAATGCTGTCTGGGGGCACGACCGGGTAGTCTTTAATCATCAGACTCTCTAGCTTCTTAGGGTTGGTCACCCGGTCGTCGAGGCTCTTGGAAGGATCCATAATGTAGGCGTCCTGGTCAAGGTACCAGATAAACTTGCAGTCGGGGTATTTTGACAACGCGTGACGCATGGCAAAGATTTTGGCCCATGACTTCGGCGCGCCTTGAGTGTCGTAATCTTGTGCATTAACGACCATTGCTTGATAGCCTGGTTTAAAGGTGTTAGAGTCGTCTGTATATTGGCATGTCCACCCCAGCTTCGCTAAATTCCCTCATGCTTGTTTGCCATCACCACGTAAGAGACCAGATTGAAAAGCACTCACCGTGTCTGGCCGCATATTTCTCGCGATTTTCTTTTATCATCTCCAAATATGCTGCGTGCCACTCGGCTGGGTCAACGACGGTGACCAGGACAACGGAGGGACGCCCAGAGGGCACATGTTCATGGTACGGGTCTGGTCGTTTGCCACCAAAGAGCATATAGAGGAGGCCAATGAAGACGAGCGCGCCAATCGCAATGTTTTTTAACCTGCTTCTCCGCAGCATAGAGATATTTGATGACCTCGGGCGAAACGGCGGCGGATTCGAGCTTTTGCGAGGAGGGTATGCGAAATGCATTGCGGCTAGGGGTTCAAATTCTGAATCCGAGTACTAGAGGAGGAACGGATGCGGCTACCATACCCAGGGGAATCGCAGGCTTCCGAGAAGTACCGATGGGGAAACACACAAAGGTGGAATGCTTCCAGGAAGATGGCGAGTTTCCGGGTTTCTCGTCGCTTTATTTCGCGTCTCGTCTTTCCAAGCAATGCCGCTGATGCTCCGCGAAACGGGCCTGGGACGTCAGCGGCAGCAAGGGAGCCACACGATACAATGGCTAAGGGCGCCAGAATAGCCCTGGCAAAGTGACGACGGCGGTCTGCAACAGGCAAAACGAGCGAGTGCCTGGGATGCTCAATGTTGTAAGATGTCTCCTCCGGAGATTGGCGTAACTACCAGTTGGCCTGTCATGTTTTTCTGCCGGCATTACTTAACAAGGCACCACTCGTGCTACGCCCCACTTTTCTGAATCTCGAACCACCAAAGGTGTTGAATTCCCAGGCTAACTAACTAGCCCGCGGCCCCAGGCAGATCAAGATTTTAGCGACAAACATAGGCTTCCTTCCTGCGCTAGAGTTTTTCATATGGTATGTGATATAGCAGAAAACACACTAGCTCAGCGGCTCAACTAGCGTAAATGCACAATAATAATGATTCTCAAAGCTCACCATGTGATTTTTATTGAACTTGGGCTTTAATTGAAGGTGTTATGCCTGTTGCTAGCGCAAAAGACATCAACTTCGTGAGTGGATCTCTGTCTCCATTAATCTGGCACGCGCGTACCAGGAAACGGATGCATGACTACCACCATCATTGGCATCGTCGGTTGGAAATAAGAAGTCAACTCAATGATGATAATGAGGGTGCATACTGTACTGACCCAATCATCTCAGATTGGGGCTACGCTTCGATTCTACATCGTGCGTCCGTGAATAAGGATAATTCAAGCATTGCAGCATCGACCTTGCTTTCATCATATCTCACGTACCAGAGGTGGCGCTGTATACGGTCTACATAAAGTTTCTTGACGTTCGAAAAGAGCCCCGAACAGGAAGTGTGACTACGGAAAGGACAAGCAACATTATATGGGATTAGGCACTCTTGATGATGCGATTCACAAAGAAGTTCTAAGAAAAGTCCGACCTACGGATTGTTTCTAGAAAGAACTAGTTCAAAATCTTGCTACTCCTACAGGGAAAGCTCTCGCGTATCAATGCCAGCGAAAGAACGAAAAAGCTGACTCGTCCATTGTACATCAAACGACTAAACTATAATCGGACTAAACCATACCACTTTGCCATGCACGATCCGAAATATATCAGGCCATCGACAAGCAAACTACTCACGGCTTTTGTACAAAAGGTACCGAGCAGATGCTTGAAAGGCAACAGCACTAAAACAGTGTCTCCGCCGAATATCAGATATCGCTGACAGTATCATACTTGGACCGGCAAGCACATGAGACCCTAACGGCTCAGACTTAAAGGCCACAAGTAGAGGCTAAATATCTGCACGCAGACTAGTTGACTCGACATGGAAGAGCAAAGGTCAAGGCAACTTAAGAGTGTGCAAGCCATATATTACTCACCCATGGCAGACATTTGAAACAGGAGACGAGCAAGGGGGTTGAAAACGCGTTAGTTAACATGTAATCAGGAGCTTCGCTATCTGTCTTTCCTATACTCTTCATTAGCAACAACGGACCTGGAACCGTCATTCGGCTGTCCCTAGTCGACATCGTCGTCATCATGATCATCACCGACGTCCATGACCTTGTTGCTAACTTGCGTAAGAAGACGCGCACTCATGGCCTTGATAAATCGCCATAGAGCCATGGTGAACGTGAACGCCCCAATTGCCACGAACAACAAACTGAAACTCTCCGTCCTGCTCCTCCCTGTTCCACCTCTTCTCCCAGAACCAAACAAGCCGCCGGCGCGAAAGTTGATCCAGTGCCAAGGGCCCATGGCAATGAACGATTTTAGAGCCCCAATCAGGCCCAGAGAAAAGAAACCTTTCGTGAAATGTTCCAACCACGTCGTGGGCTCGTAGTATGAAGAAGGTCGAATGGCGTCGGGGTCCATCACGACGCTCGACACAGTATCAGCGATAGACCCTATAGGATCGAACCATAGATCGAGGATTGGGTCTGCAATGAAACCGAGTATAAAGAGACTAATGATAAATACAGCTACTGTCAGGGCTATCTGTGCCCACTTGCTGCTCAGCTTGGTAGCCCAGTGCAATCTAGCCAGGCGATAATTGAATTTGCATGTCGGGCACTGCCAGAAGTTTCTTGTAGCCGACGGATTCGTCAATCGCCAGGCGTTCAAACATCCTTCGTGAACATATTTGGCTGAGCCCTTGCATTTGCAAGGAGACAATAATCTACCCAGTTCTGGATCATCAGATTCGTAGGTTGGCCGAGATGACGCCATGGAAATGCCCAATGTGCTCGATATATTTGAAGGGAATTGTGGGTACTCGGTTTCCAAGCAGATACGACATGTTCTCGGTCCGAAATGGCCTCTTTTTAGCTTTGACGTTGACTTTCTCTGTTCTTCTGGCTCGACAGAACTCGCACGCGGCGGAAACACTGGCTCAGGTCTTATGAAGGATTCCGCACGTCCGGCCGACGATCCCGACACTGAGTACGGCATGCGCTGCCGTTCAAATTGAGCAGCAGGATCTGACGATGTATCAGAGTCCATGGTGTCCTCGATGAGCTGCAAAAAAATAACAAGAATTCTTGTTTTATGTCAATATTACCCGCCCAGAAAATAGGGAGTGGAGTATTAGTAATACAGATGGGTGCTGCAAGTCAGCTAATGAGCCTTTTTGACTCACATCCAATGTAATATCCTAAGCTTCGTATTTGAAAGACTTAGGAGCCCACTCCCGCAATATTGTAGATGCGAAGGATTAGAAGTCTTGGAAAAATAGCGCGCAACGTGCTGTTCCAGATGTTCGCCCTCCGGCCAAGAGTAAAGGCCACTTCATTGTTGCTGAGCATGCGCAAGGTGTTGGCGGAGTAGGCAACCGAAAAGCCGACAGGGCTTGGACAATTCTCTCGGGAACCGGTGCTCAAGAGAGGGAAGGAACTGGTGAGCGGGCTCTGCTATCCCGCTAGTCGCCCCTCGGAGTTCGGCTAAACCCTCACGCCGGGGCGCCTGGTCATAGCTTTCTGCCCTTGACCAGCTTGACGCGCAGCTTCGCCGTGCCTGGGCAAACAACCAACCAGGCAGATGGTGGAACGATCTCATCGCCATTGCTCACAATCTGTCACTATCGCAGTTCGACCACCACCACAAACCTCCCCTCACTGCAATACTCGGTCACTGCTGCGGACATGGCGGATCGATACTCATTCTCCCTTACAACCTTCTCCCCTAGGTAAGTACGGCTGTTGATGTCACACAATTCTTTAACAAATGTGCTGGAGCTTGGCTAACGAGGCATGTCTAGCGGCAAGCTGGTACAGATTGGTATGTAGTCTGTGGAATCTGGAATGGAGTGCTTCCCAAGCGCGAGACCGTTCATTTTTCATATACGTCAAAAGCGCCCGAAGCTGACTCGAGTTTCAATAGAATATGCCCTGAATGCGGTGAACCAGGGCATCACTGCCCTCGGCATTAAAGGTTTGTCTAACCAGGTGCTGCCCCTATGATTGATTGAAACTCCATTCTTACACACAGGATAGCTACCAATGGCATTGTCCTTGCAACGGAAAAGAAGTCGTCCTCCCCGCTAGCCGATCAGAGTTCTGTCTCCAAAATCAGCAACATCACGCCCAACATCGGTGCTGTTTATTCTGGCATGGGCCCCGATTACCGAGTCCTAATCGATAGAGCTCGCAAAGTTTCTCACACTGGCTACAAGAGAATCTATAACGAGTATCCTCCCACCAGAATACTGGTTCAAGACGTCGCTCGAGTGATGCAAGAAGCAACACAATCCGCTGGTGTTCGACCATATGGCGTGAGCATGTTGGTTGCTGGCTGGGATGATGGCATCGAGCCTGAAGAGGAAACTGCTTCGGCGGAAGGTGGGAAGACGAAACCCAAAACCAAGACGGGTGGCATCCACAAAGGAGGACCCATGTTGTACCAAGTTGACCCAACTGGAAGTTATTTCCCATGGAAGGCCACTGCGATCGGTAAGAGCGCAACCAAGGCAAAAACCTTTTTGGAGAAGAGATACTCCGAAGAACTCGAACTAGAAGATGCTATTCACATCGCTTTGTTAACCCTAAAGGATAATATTGAAGGAGAAATGAACGGTGACTCAATCGAGATTGGTACGTTGCTCGCCCTATGAATCGGATTCATTCACTATTATCATATGATTCTTAACACGATATAGGTATTGTTGGTCCCCCGGCCGAGCACTTGCTTGGGCTTGAGGGTGTTGAGGGAGCAACCGGCCCGCGGTTCAGAAAACTAACCCCTCAGGAGATCGAGGACTACCTTACGAGTCTATGATACAGTGTAGTTGCTAGCTATAACGGAAACTTTGCTGTACAAATAGAAATCACAAATGCTCAAAGAGCCATCTGCACACCACCTTGACCTTTCGCTCTCTCAACAGAGCTCAGCATGCGTGCGTCTTGTTTGTGTCTCGTGATAATAAACGATGCCCGAGGTCCTGCGGCAACACCTACAACATAGTGGTCTTCAGGCATATCCAGCTCAACCTGAGTCCAATTCCTGGCTTCGTGGTTCCGGCCTTGTCCTAGACCAAGCTGGCCATTACGATTTCCACCTATCACGTACACGCTTCCTTCACCTGTTAGAGCTATAGCATGAGACTCTCCAAGAGCAAAGTCTTGCACATCCAATGCTTGCCCAACCTCCCAATAATTAGGAATCTCGTCCAAGTTTTCGAAAACGCTCGTGCTTTGGCTTTTCCACCTGCTGGAGTCACGGCCCCATATATAGACACTACCACTTTCTGTGAGAGCACCGAGGGCATAACTTCCAGCAGCGATATGCTTGACCGGATCGTCGAGACTCAACAGGTCCGGAACTAGACCTAATTCATCTGCCGGACTGACATGGCAGTATTAGCGAGTTTGGTTTAGCTTCAGTCCAGATCATGGATTCCTTACGACTCTGTGATATCCCGGGCAAGGCACTCCTGATACCGAGCATCCCCCAGGGTGGCTACAGTGCCATCCTGGAAGAGGAGCAGAAATCCCACTTCATAGGCAACGACTTGTCGAACTGGACTGTTGCTTAGGAGCCTTGTTGGCTGTTTCCCGGCTTCGTCATCGCTATTAAATGCGTGCTTGCCAACGAAAATTTCAGAGAAAGTTCCACTGTAGTCATCGTGAAGACCGGCTGGGCTACCATGTATCCTCGCAGTAACCGTCAAGCCATTGCCTGCTACGAAAGTTGAGGTATAGCGCCTAGAGTCCTCTTTCTCGATTGGGAATCCAGTGCCTGCAACATGAAGACCGGAGCGCGCGCGGACTGCAGTTCGACAAGAGGTATAAGTTTCAGCATGGTTCTTAAAATGGGCCATGGTGCAAGGCACTTTTGAGAGAAACCGTCATACTTAAAGGCATCTTCGTGACTGTGGTATGGGTTATCATTCGTACCTAGGGTGAAATGCAATCCTGCACGTGGCTTTTCGATGGCCTCTTCCTCCAGTACTTTGGAGAATATGAATATATCTTGAGGCTCAGCCTCTTTTGACACATTATCAAATCGCAATTGATTCCAGGCGTTGAATCCGGCGGCAAAAAGAGCCATGGGAGGACGGGTATGCTCTGGACAAGGTTCCAACCACACAGAACTTGCGTATCGTCACAAAAATCGTCTACGACTGAATCAAGACGTGGCTATCGGGTACCAAGCGGATCGAGATTCCGAGGCAGCCCATGGAACCCCATCGGATCCATCGCCTTGACGAAATGGACTTACCAACTAGGTATGACGTGATTTCAATCGAGAGGTCTCGGTATGTCTTTATATTTTATGCTGCGTAAAATTGGAGCTTTGATGATATGGTTTCAAAGCACGTGGGTTTGCCCAAATACTCAGCCCTCTAGCATCGCTCCTGGATTTTATTTTATTTTATGCTTTCATTTTTACGGGAATTTTTTTTGTGCCTTTGCGGAAGGCGAGACACAGCAATACCTGCCTTTGTAGGAGCCAACCCACTCTATCCTAAAGTAGTGACTTGAAGCAGACGCAGAGTAACCAATTCTCCGAACTTCATGATTTTACTACGCATAAAAATGCGTCATCGTCTGCCATGCACGCAATGGAGCCCAATGTTGCAAACGAGCTATCACTTATATCAAAGATAGGCTGCAGCTTGCGTTACCTAAATTCATGTCGGGCACCCCTAGCAAATAAATGGCACATAGCGTTTGCCCCGTTTGCCCTTCCCCACTGTCACGGCCTGTCACGGCCTGAGCCCGTTTGTGCCGTTCGAATTTCGCGCGTTGCGCTAATTGCCAGCCTTCGGCCGTGTTGCCCTTTCACCCGTTTCCAGGCCATCTTCCGCCCGTGAACTCCCAGCTTACTCCTGCCTGATAGTCCGCCTTCCCAGCATCAGAACGTGTGTGGCGAGTCACAGCAGCCCCAAGTCTGCTCTCTCACGGTGCCTCGTATAACATGGAATCGTTGTGAAATGACAGGTACTAAGTCACAATATCAGAGCATTGATTTCCTTTCCGCAACCATAAACAACAAACGGAACCTGAGGGGCCGTGCTCTTGGAAAACAACCCAGGTAAAAGAAGACCTCAAGGTTTCACCTGACACTTTTACTGTACTGAGTTGTTTCTTACGTAGTAGTATAAAGCGTGGAATCCGAAGAATATAATTCCTATTGCTCGTTCCATCTCGTGCTAATGATTTTGGAAGTAGAACAGACGCATCCCTAATCTTTACGTGTTGACCTTGTGACGCCACACTCTGTGGGTGCTACCACCTTGATGAAACCGGCTACTTCTTCTGTTGGCCATACAATTGGTAGTGACACTGATGTATCCGATGAATTAGTCGACATCAACTCTATGATGAGTCCTCGTGAAGAGGAAGAGGCCCCCGCAGGCTCTACTAATAATAATAACGAGCGCATCTCTGATGCTGCCCCCCGAAGTTCTCGCGTCAGAAATTCTTCGAATATCTTACATGTGGATGATGCTTGTGACAATGAGCTCGACGAGGTCTCCCCTCCTCTGGTCATGTCTCCCCGAGCCTACCAAATAGAGATGCTCAATGAGAGTCTAAAACAGAATGCAATTATTGTCGTAAGAAGCCTTTCCCCCAGAGGAAAGGAAGAAACTCCGAGTCAAGTGCTAACTGACATAGATGGACACAGGAAGTGGCAAAACGCAGGTGTAAGTTGGCTTACACACTTCAATTTTACGTATGGCCTTAAAAAGACCTTATATCTAATAATGCATACAGTGCTGTGTTAAGAATCAAAGCCGAACTGGAAAGATCGAATCACGATAAGGTATGACCTGATGAGGAAGAAGATACCATTTTGGGAAACTTGAATAAAATTTTGTCTTGCAGATGGTATGGTTCCTGGCACCCACGGTTGCCTTATGCTGCCAACAATTCGATGTCATTCGGCTCCAGGCTGCCGCGGTATCAATGAAGCTGCTCACTGGTAAAGACAATGTTGATACTTGGTTAGCTGATACATGGAAATTGGGTTTATGTGGCGTTCGTGTGGTGGTTTCTACATATCAGGTTCTTCTCGACGCTCTGTGTCACGGATTTGTCAAAATGGATAGCCTATCCCTTATTGTCTTCGATGAAGGTGCGATCATTTCCTTCTATTGAATACCCGTAAGTGAAAATTACTAACTCGTTCGCAGCACACAATTGTTCTGGAAAGCATCCTGGTAGTAAGATCATGTCAGATTTTTATCACAGGCATAAAGAATCCGGTGCTCTCGTTCCCTCTATCCTCGGCATAACGGCAACACCAAGTATGACGGAAGATATCGCCAATATTATGCTATTGGAGGCTACACTTGATGCAAAATGTATTACGCCAACGTTTCACCGCGAAGAGCTCCTCAAGTGTGTTAAAAGACCACAGATTCGCAGTGTACTTTATCATGCACCAGGCAATGTCGAGTTTACAGCTTCGATGCGACGATTGCAGCATGAGTTCCAAAATCTTGATATAACCCAGGACCCATACATTTTGAGGCTTCAAGAGGACCTAACGGACCGAAACCGCCGTGCCTTGGAGAAGGCTATTGAGAAATATGACACTTTTGTGCAGAATCAAATAAGAGGCCTGCGCAATCGCTCAGTCGAAATCGCAGAACAACTCGGATCATGGGCAGCCGATCTCTATATTTGGAAAGCAGCTGATTCATTCCATCAACGCACAACTCGGGACAAAGCTAACGTCTTTGAGAATTGGATTGACAGCGAAAGAAAGTATATCGCGGATTTTTTGAGCAGAGTTTCTCCCCAGAGACCCCTTTCGATGCCACAGAGTAGAGACGAGATTTCGGACAAGGCTGGTACTCTCATCAAAGAGCTTGCCTTTACAGATGAATCAATCGTCTGCATTATCTTCGCCAAAGAGCGAGCCATTGTCACCATGCTTCGCGACCTCCTTGAATCGTGTCCTAAAATCGTCGAGAAGCATCGCATTGGATACATGGTAGGCTCGTCGAATTACCAAAGCAGAAGAAACGCCTTGTACGAGCCACTAGGCGACTCAAGTCAGACCGCTCTTCAAGACTTTCGGACAGGCAAAATCAACATTTTGATTGCAACCTCCGTCTTGGAAGAGGGTATCGATGTGCCAGCATGCAACATGGTCATATGTTTTGACCACCCTGCCACACCTAAAGCGTTTGTACAACGCCGAGGTAGGGCTAGAATGAAGAATTCCAAGCTGATCCTTCTGAGCGAATACTGTTCGCCGACCATTGAGAGATGGGTAGCGTTGGAGGAAGAGATGAAGGCGGTATATCAGGATACACAAAGAGAAGTTCTTCAGCTTCAGCTGCTTGAGGATTCCGAAGCAACTTGTTCAAAGTTTTTCGAGGTCCGGTCCACAGGAGCAAGACTTGATTTTGACAATGCCAAGTCTCACTTGGAACATTTCTGTCAGACGTTGTACAAGGGCGAGTTGGTCGACAGCCGGCCGGATTACATCATTCACAAAGACGATTGTACCCCATCGACTTTGACTGCAACTGTACTGCTACCTTCTTTTGTTCCTGCTGAAATCAGACAAATTCCTGGAAAGAGCCGCTGGTTTTCAGAAAAGAATGCAACAAAGGATGCAGCTTTTCAAGCTTACCGTTCGCTCTATGATGCCGGACTCGTGAATGAGCATCTCTTACCCTACATATTTGATGACATTCCTGGAGTAGAAACTAGAGCGTCTAAAGTTGAAGCAGAGGCCCTCTTCAATCCCTGGCATGCTGTGGCAGAGGCGTGGAAGCGACATGATCAGGTTTGGTTGTATTCACTTACGCTTCATGATAACGGCAAGTTCGGCCTTACTAGTTTCGATCTTGCGCTACCTGTCGAAATTGATTCATGGCGGTCCATTGAACTATATCTTAGCAATGGAGAAACTTGCATACTTCAATGTGACTCAAGTCGGTCTTTATCAGCGTCTCAAGCTTTGGACCTTTCAGATCACACATCGACACTGCTGGCACTTCATTACGCGCATCGTTTTGCGGTTGAAGAGAAGAGCCATGTTGTTAAGATCTTGGTCCAAGACGTGAACTTGTCCTTCAAGGATCTTGGGGGCATAGTCTTTGATGCCGGAGATGAGGCCATCACGAGCGGAGACTTCCTGATACGGGACGAGTCACATATCCCGTACCAGTATCTTGGTCTCGTACCAACGAAACCTTCAGAGGAGCAAATTCAGAAAGTGCTGTTTGACTACGAAAACGCGCCTGATAATGTGCCTTACTTGGTAGTCAAGAGGTGGACGAAGCGTTCTGACTTCTTGCACCCCATCCTCTCCGATCAGCCATGCCTCACAACTTCGAAGCCCTACCCACGAGTTTTACCACTTACCTGGGCAAGAGTGGACACTATTTCGCTAAAATATGCTAGACTCGGTATGCTCATACCTTCTGTTTTGCACGAAATAGAGGTGACCTTAATCGCCAAGGAGCTATCAAGGACGTTGCTTAACGGGATCAACATCACCAAGCTTGATCTTGTCAGAGAAGCAATCAGCTCTCGGAGTGCTGTGGAACCTCTAAACTATGAAAGGCTCGAGTTCCTTGGAGACTCTATCCTGAAATATTGCGCGGCAATACAGGCTTCGGCCATTCACCCTGATTGGCCTGAGGGCTACCTGTCTTTCTTCAAAGACAAGCTGGTCAGCAACTCGAGGCTTTGTAAAGCAGCCATCAACATGGGGCTTGCCAGATTCATACTAACAAAATCCTTTACGGGGCAAAAGTGGCGGCCAATGTATCTGGAAAATTTCGAGGCGAATATTGATGAAGCAACGACGCCACGCAAAATTTCGACCAAGACACTGGCCGATGTCGTAGAGGCACTTATCGGAGCGTCGTATGTTGATGGAGGCATAAAAAAGGCACAGTCATGCATATCCACCTTTATCAGTGTGATAGATTGGCATGATGTTACTACGAATCGCAATGTCTTTTACAACATGGCTCGCGAGAATGCCGTGCTCTCGCCAGAGCTAGAGCAGCTCCAAGACCTGGTTGGCTATACATTCCGCAGGAAGGCGCTGCTCCTGGAAGCCATGACGCATCCTTCGTGCATATACAGTTACGATACACGATCGTACGAGAACTTGGAGTTCATGGGTGACGCAATTCTGGATTACATCATTGTTCGGAAACTGTATTCGGTGACGCCTCCATTATCTCATGACCAAATGCATCTCCTAAAAACGGCAATGGTAAACGGCGACTTCCTGGCTTTCATGTGTCTGCACTACAGCAAGCCTTTGGAAGACACTGTGACGGCCGACTTTGACGTGGTCGAGCAAGAGGCATCATCATCGGGGTTGTGGAAGTTCATGAGGCATTCTTCGGAGCCGATTGGGGTCGAGCAAGCAGCAGCGCAAAAACGGTATGAGTTACTGCGAACAGATATTTTGGCGGTCATGGCAGATGGAGACTACTATCCGTGGGCTCTCCTCGCTCGTATGCAAGCCAAAAAGTTCCTCTCAGACATTTTTGAGTCACTCCTTGGAGCCATTTGGGTAGATTCCGGGTCTGTTGAAAAGTGCGAATCCTTTCTGAAAAGGCTCGGTGCGCTCTCATATCTTGATCGCCTGGTTCGGGATCAAGTGCAGGTGCAGCATCCCAAGGAGCTTTTGGGCAAGTTGGCTGTTACGGAAAGGGTGAACTACGACACTGGCGTACAAAAGGCGACAAACGGTGATAACAGCTATACGTGTCGTATATCAGTGGGCTCACGAGTCATTGTAGAAGTTTATGATGGAGTCAGCAAAGAGGAGGTTAAGATTAAGGCTGCGCAAGAAGCAATTCGGATAATGGCCAGCGAGAAACGGGACTTTGGCCATTAACGGGATGTACCGGGGAGAAGAATATTTTTGAGATCTACGGTTGAAAGCACTTGAAGATCGATACGAATCTATGACAGGGAATCTAGGCATCGCATATATATGATTTAATGAACAATTGAGGTTTCAAATTCGGTTGTATAATGCTTTATATCACATCATTCGTGCTTCTTCAACTCCTCAAGCACCATATCAACCATCCATCCAAGAAGCTGCTCCAGGTCAGAATCCACCGCAGCTCCCTTCAACACCTCAACTCGCTCCCTCGTTAATGCATCTTCATTAAAGTTCCCTTCCACATCGCCTTCCTCAAACATCCATGCATGCTCCTTGACGTAATTCGGCCACACAATCTTGTCCACATAGCCTGGTGGATCGGTCCAAAATCCTTCGATAGTGGCATAGCCGTCTCGCGCGACTCGTCGCGCCTTGGCACGAGCGTGCGATGCTCTCACAAACAACTTGAGATCGAAATGAGGCTGTATCGCCGCCATGGAGGGGGAGTACAGGAGGAAGCCGTCCAGGATGCACAGGCGCAGGCCTTGATTCGAAAGGGAGTGTGTTGGTGGTAGAACTCCCTTCACTTTGCTTCTCAACGCAGCGACAGTTGACTCGGGTACGGGACATGTACCGACTGAGTTTTGGTCTTCCTTTGATTTCAACGTCGGCTGTGACGGGGGTTAGTTCGTCGCCACTCTGCGAATTGAGCACGGTTGCCGTTGGGCGTTGCTATATATACAGCATGTTTTTACTGTGATACTGGGGAGAATGGAGGATGGAGAGGTGTACCGGGAAAGCTGCATGCTCCTTTATATAAGACAATGCCTGCGCCATGGCAGGTATATCGATGGCGCCAGCACAATCCCAGTCGAGGAGCCCATCTTTTAATGGTAGCCTATTTAGGTCAGCTTTTGAAAGTGCGTCACTTCTTAAATAACTTTGATACATAGCATTGACGCTGCACGGATTCTCAATGGCGTTCGCATCGGCGAAGACTTGAGTTACAACTTACTCTGGCTCGGGTCTGTAAAAGTCATCTTCGTGCAAGATAAAGGTATTGGGGAATATGTCGCGGAGAAGGCGGGCAAGAGTCGTTTTGCCACCAGACGAGCAGCCGGATATGCCAATTATGAGGGCGTTGGGGGCGTCAGTACTCATAATTAGGATTGGGAAATTAGTAGCAGAGATGCTTCTCTGAATTTCAAATCCCGTCGTCTCTGGAAATAGCTTCACGAGCTCTCAGCTGCACCTGCCTGTCATGTAATGTACCCAAGTACCTCCCGATTCCAAGCTTCGAACATGCGTGGGGCAGATTTACAGCCAGCCATCCACGTCACGCCGATCGTGGCCCGGGCCACAGCCCAAGCTTCTCTGTCAAGCAAATTTCCAGCCAAGATACTTAGATCATCGCTCGTCATCCTCCTCTGATTAATTGCTAATCATACGTATCACCGAGTAGCCACCATGGCTGTCGACCAGGGGACTCAAACGGGGATTATTTTGACCACAGCCCTCGCGACCTTCATCACAGGATGGCTATTCGGCCTGTACACGACGAGAGGATACCTCATCTCGCCTGCACTCGCTGAAGAACGACGCCGAAATTTCAGCGACCCCGTCGAAAGCGAGGAGAGCGACATTGACGAGGATGAAACCATTCTCGATCATGCGCCCAATTGGGCCAATGGCGAGGATGCGGACAAAAAGCAGGGCTTAAGGGCGGGAGCGCGTGTGGGCGGCCTCATCGAGAAGACGCCTCTTCCGTCGGCGAACAGCACTGATCCAAATGAAGAGTGCAAGCTTGTTTTGGTAGTCAGGGCGGATCTAGGCATGACAAAGGGTGCGTACCATTTGCAACCGTCATACACACTCAGTTTCAATGCCCCCTCACACGTAGTTTGATTTTACGGCCTCAATTCGACAGAACATGCTGACACACGGACAGGTAAAATTGCTGCACAGTGCTCCCACGCCACACTCGCCTGCTACAAGACTATATCCCGCTCCAAGCCTGACAGTCCGCAGGCGAAGTTGCTTGCACGATGGGAGAACCGAGGCCAGGCCAAGATTGCGGTGCAAATCAAGAGCGAGAAAGAGATGACGGAGCTGCGGTGGAAGGCGCTCGACCTGGGCCTTACGGCGGAGGTCATCCAAGATGCAGGGAGGACGCAGATTGACCCGGGAAGCTTGACGGTTCTGGGAGTCGGACCTGGCCCGAAGAGCTTGGTAGATCAGGTTACCGGGCACTTGAAGCTGCTGTGAACTTTGGAAGTTTTGCAGCAGGTATAGGATATTTTCTAAGGGCCGTGTGTGTGTGTGTGTGTGTGTGTGTGGATAGCGGGATAATGGACAGAGCACGGCAGATTGCTTGTAAAGAGCGAGTGAAAACGGCGTTGGGGTTTCTATTTTGGTCATTGAGGTTCTTAGACGTGCTTGACATGACAGATGAACTCTGTGGGTAATGGATAGGATGCAATGCATTTGTTTATGATACGATCCATGGATTGCCTGCCCACCAAATCTACACTCGTACACCGCAACTCCCCAGCCACAATGGGTTCTATATACAAGGGCTGCAAGATATTACTGCAAATTCCGCAAATGCTACTTCGCAAACCTTGACAGGGCAGGTCCCAAATCGGCTTCCACCTCCTTGCGCTCCTTGTCCTTGCGTTTTTGCTGTTCGTTCCATAACTCGTCCACCCGCATTCTCTTCTCGTCGATAATGTTCTTCTTCCTCTGCTTTCGGAGATACTTCTTCAACGCGCCATTCTTGCCACGAGCCCGATTCCTGATCTCTTCTGCGATATCTGTAGCTGGTGTATCTAGCTCCTTATTCGCTTTCTTCTGCGCATCCGACCGTAAATCCAGGTTGCCTATGAAGTTGGGGTCCAGAGCAATCATCTCTGGTGCCAGCTTGTTCAGCAATCCCTTCACTTCGGATTCTTGTCTCTGCTTGGCTGTCTCGAAGGGATTGACTTCCAGAGCGTCAAAGTTGGCCTCGCCGGCGCCAGGGATGATGAGTGAAGAGAAACCTTGGTGGTGGCTTACGCCGAGGACGTCTTCGAAGGGACACCATCGCACTCTTTCCACGCGGTTGCCCTCTGCGCCCCATGTCATGTATGGGGTTTTAACTTTCTCCTGGACTGCGTTGTTCTTGTTGAATAGGTCTTTCCAGATCGTGGTTTGGGCGCCCCATCCAACGGCTGTTAACCCTGTGTCTGAGATGGCTACTGAGGAGGCTGGCTGGCGGGTATAGTAGTTATTGACTTCTTTGAACATGCGGATATCCCATATTGCCATCTTAAGATCCTGTCCCGTTGAGACCATGTATCGACCCTCGCGGTCTATGGCAAGCGATCGGACTGGACCACGATGTGCTAGCAGTTTGACCAGCGGTTCTTGTGAATTGGGCGACCAAAGTGTGACGGTACCGTTCTGATGACCAACGTGGAGAATTGCATTGTAGGGATTCTGCGCCATGGACATGGGTTGTCCGAGTTTGGAAGGCATTTCGGCGACGAGCTGGCCGGTCGATGTGTCTTGGAATTTTATGACGCCGCCGGTACCCTGGAAACTCAATAGGTTAGTTCCACAATCACGACATCATATAATCTGGGAAAGTCCAAACTCACGATGGTCGCCAAAAGGAAATGATGTGGCAGAAACTCCATATGCGTCACCTCGTTGTGCTTCCTCAAATTGTGCAGTTCCACGCCATTTCTATCATAGATGTACACATACTTCTTTTGTGCCACCGCAAAATATTGGTTATTGTGCAGCCACTTGACATCCCGAATCGTCTCTTTTAATTGGAGCTCGCAACCCAGTTTCCCTTCGCGCCAATCCATCGTTGCAATGTGGCCTTTTCGTCCAGCAAGTAGGAGCTCGCGGCCGTTTCTCGTATATTCGCAGATGTAAGGGCCGAGCGCATCGAGTTTCAACTCAAAGCGCTTCTGGGCCGTTTCCACGCCTACTTCTGATACAATGGCATCTTGTCGAACTTTGTATGTCTTTTCCAAGTCACCTTCCGCCTCGAGGAATCCGCCGGTATTTTCGAGCAGAATTTCCGCATCCTTGGCTTTGATGGCTGCATCTTGATATTTGCTTTCCAACTGCTTCAGATTTCGTCGCAGCTTCTTGTCTTTGATATTCTTGGTGTTAATCCCTTTACCTCGGCCGTATGCTTTGTTGGCTTCCCGCTGGCGACGAAGCTTCTCTCTCTCATGCTTGGGTATGAGCTTCATTCGGGTCTTTTGCACGGCGACGGCGCCATTCTGGCCAACCTTGCTGATGGACTCGTCGGCCGTGTCAACCTCCATGATGAGCGACGGCTCTCCTTCAATCGCCAAGGCAGTAGGACGTGGAGCAGTCAACACTCGGATTAAGAATGCAAAAGACTGCTTGCGCTTGACCGGCAATTAACTATCGAGCCGTACGAAAACAAAATTTCCACCACCTGGCGCATCTGGATCAGCTATCGCCCCATGACCATTGGCTGATGGGCCCAAGTACGGACCCGTCGACCCTTTATCGATACCCTACCGCACAAAAAATTCCTGATAACCACAACCCCTCCATCACCGCCTACCTTTACCACCTGCTTGCCAATACGGATTTCGAGAAACAAACATTCAGGTGGGCAAATTTTTCTTAACCCTTTTATCTCAAACTGGAGTCTCTACCTTACCGGTTCAAAGCTGGGGGCAACGGCAAAATGCTCGTCGCCGTTGCGAATCATTCACATCGCCCCACCACTAAGGTGTCGCACAAGCCTTTCAAGTCCAAAGCGGCATCGAAGCACGAATTAAGAGATCGTGCCAAAGGTTTGCATTAGTCCTCCAACTTCTCTGCAATTTCATTTCCTGGGTTCTAAAGATTGCTTGACTAGGACGAGTTCCCAACGAACGAGGGCAAAGGAAGACACCCCACCAACAAGTCATGTCCAAATTCGATAGACGAAATCAGGCCAAGCAGGCTCGCTTGACCAAGCATAAGGAACACTTAAAAGAAGCATCGATCTTTCAAGGAAAAGATGGCGCCCCGCGAATTGTGGCTGTCGTACCTCTATGTGCGGACGGCGATGTCAAGAAGGCAATCAAGCAATTGAACGAGAGCCTCGACATCAATAATACGATCCAGGACGGAAATTTCCGAGTTTCAGTTGATCGATTCAAACAGAAACTCCAATATGTGCCTCTTCAGAGAGAACTTAACGCTTGTCTTGATGCAGCCCGAGTTGCCGATTTTGTTGTCGTCATCTTATCTGCTCATGAGGAAGTAGACCAATTGGGAGAGCTCATTCTGAGGAGTATCGAGAGTCAGGGCATGTCCACACTCTTCACCCTGGTCCAGGGCCTAGACAAAGTAGAAACCGCCAAACAGAGGACGTCTACTGTTGGGTCATTGAAATCATTCATTACCCACTTTCACCCAGAACAAGACAAGCTTTACAGCCTCGATAATAGACAAGATTGCTCCAATCTGATGCGGTCGCTGTGCAACACGACACCAAAGGGAATTCGCTGGAGAGACGACAGAAGCTGGATGCTAGCAGAAAATGTCAGATTCGCAACCAACGAAAACGACTCCACCATTATTACCGGTATTATTCGAGGTAGAGGCTTAAAATCGGATCGGCTGGTGCAAGTCGGAGACTGGGGCGTCTATCAAATTGAGAAGATTGTCGCAGCGCCTTTACCAAAGCACACGAAGAATGGGGAAGAAACAACGGTTGACGGCAATGCCGGGCAGACGTTAGAGGAGCCTTCCGAAGACCAAGACGACCTGAACGAGCTTGCCCCCGAAGATGTGGTCATGAACGCAGACGATGACGTCGACGCCGAAATGGATACTGAGCCCGCTCAAAAAAAGGGAGTGCTGCTCGACGAGCATCACTACTTTTCCGATGCAGATGAAGAAGAGAAGAAGATTAAGAAAAGAGTTCCCAAGGGCACGTCCAACTACCAGTCTGCATGGTATCTTGACGACGTCTCTGATTCAGGATCCGACATGGAAGACATCGAGATGGATGCAGTAGTAAACAAAGGTGAAGACGAGGAAATTGGTGCCGAAGATGGTGTTGAAGGCTACGCAAAGTTGGAACCCACTGAGGCCGGTGGCGGTCCCTCTGAATACCCTCAGTCCGAGATAATGGACATTCCAGATGAGGATGAAGATGCCCGGCAACTCACTCAATTCCGCTCCCGTAAGCGAGATGAAGCCGAAGACGACAAAGAATTCCCTGACGAAATCGAGCTGCACCCTAACGTCCTCGCTCGTGAAAGGCTCGCTCGCTACAGAGGTCTCAAGAGCCTGCGCACCAGCCCCTGGCTAGAGGATGAGGACCGCGCCCATGAGCCTGGAGAATGGAGGCGCCTCCTCCAAATCCCCGACTACAACTCGTCTCGCTCACGAGCTACCCGGGAAGCACTTGTCAGTGGCGTCGCGCCGGGAACCCGCGTACACGTCTACATCCGTGGACTCAACGACCCTTGCCTCGCTGCTTCACACAAGCCCTCCTCCCCCATCACTCTCTTCTCCCTCCTCCGCCACGAGAACAAAAAGACTTCATTAAACTATCTCTTCAACCTCAGCAATGATTACGGCAAGTCTATTAAATCCAAGGAAGAGCTCATTGTGCAATGCGGCCCCCGCCGCATGGTCATCAAGCCCATTTTCTCTCACCCAGGCTCTACGCCCAACGATGTACATAAATTCTGCCGCTTCCTGCACCCTGGACAAAGCGCCATTGCATCGTTCATGGGACCCGTCACATGGGGTGCCGTTCCCGTTATGTTCTACAAACGGACTGTGCCTGTCCCAGGTCAGACCAACGCTGATGGCCAGCAAGATATCGGTCTCAGTCTAGTCGGCTCGGGAACAGCCCTGCCACCATCAACATCCAGAGTGGTAGCCAAGAGAGTCATTCTCACTGGCCACCCGTACCACATCCACAAGAAGATCGTCACAGTGCGATACATGTTCTTCAACCGCGAGGATGTGGAGTGGTTCAAGGCTCTGCCGCTGTGGACGAGGAGAGGACGAATTGGTTTCGTCAAAGAGCCTCTTGGTACGCACGGCTACTTTAAAGCCACATTTGACGGGAGGATCAACCCTCAGGATGCTGTGGGTGTGAGCCTGTACAAACGCATGTGGCCTCGACATGCGGTGCCTGTGAAGGGACCGCTTCTGGAACTTGCTGTTGGGAACGGACAGGTTCAGGGACAATCTGAGGATGTCACGATGGAATGAAATAGATGAAATTGGTCTCATTTCTAGGGTTAAAGGGGCAAATCATGATATGAGGTGGATATGAGACGATCAGAGGCGGGCAAGTTAGACTCCTAGACATCTAAAACATTGATCTTTACCTGCCAATGTCAAGGCGGGTTCTCAATTTATATGTGTTTCATGTTCGTTTTTTCTTCCCCTACTTCTTATTAAACTCGGTTGTATCAGCGACACTACAGACTACTACTCAGCCTAATCCTCTTGCTGATCGGCTAGTCTGTTTTTTTTTTTTACTCCTCAACGAGAGCAACTATCGCGGTGAGGTACGAGGTATCATAACAAGTACGTCGGCTGACTGCACCGGGAATCCATCTGAAACCACCTCACTTCTTCTCCAACGCCTCCAGACCAGGCGTCGGTCTCGGACCACCCTGCTTCACACGCTCCTCCTCTGCGCCGCTAGCCTTCCACGCACTCAAGATCAAGTTGACGATATGATCAACACCAACATTCTTCTTGACCTGGGCAAACACCGTCGGGCCTCCTTCCCTCATCTTCCTCGCGTCTCTCTCCATGACGGCCAGATCGGCACCCACCGCCTCGGCCAGGTCCGTCTTATTCACAACGAGCAGATCACTCTGCGTGATGCCGGGACCCCCCTTGCGAGGCACCTTATCCCCTCCACTTACATCGATCACGTAGATGATGAAATCGGCCAACTCGCGAGAGTAATTCGCCGCCAGATTATCGCCCCCGGACTCAATGAGTAGCAGGTCGGACGAGAACTTGGCATGGAGGTCCTCCAGGGCCGCGAGGTTGGCGGAGATGTCCTCGCGGACAGCGGCGTGAGGGCATCCGCCGGTCTCGATGGCACGGATGCGCTCGGGAGGGAGGGCAGCATGTCGGGTAAGGAACTCGGCGTCTTCGCGGGTGAAGATGTCGTTTGTTACGGCGGCGAGAGAGTACCTCGTGCGGAGGGCGAGGCAGAGGGCGAGCATGAGGGCCGTCTTGCCTGATCCGACGGGTCTTCCCTCTCGATTTCGTCAGTCACCTGGCCGTACATGATCTTCTTTTTGCAATAGGCAGCTCTGTTACATGGGGTGTAATTGTATCCTGTGGGAGAGAATGCCGGAGCCACGGAAACGATTGATGACAATTGGCATGAATGACATCCGGATTGGGGAGGAACTTACCCTCCGATACCGATTGTGAAAGCGCGGTCCGCCCAATCTCGTCCTTCAACGATGGGCATCTCCCTGCCGATATAACTTCCGGGCCCGTCCAATATGTCATGCGAATGCCCATGTTGCTGAGCTGAGAGGCCGTCGTGCGAATGGGACGCACCGAGCGAGTGGGAGTGGGACATGATGTGAAGCGTGCGTGACGGAACTCAGTCACGTATCCGACTGGCAATGTAGTGAACGAGCAATACTTAGAATCGGGTGTACCAAATTTCTCAACCTTGACAATAACGAGGAATTCGCCGACAACGAAGAGGGGGAAAGGCAAATACGGTCGGTCTAGTAGCTGGCAGCCTACCGCGGCTCACCCCGCGAAGGAGCCTTCCTTGGCGAAAAGCGCAGCTGCTTGAGCTCTGGACCCGTCCGCCCAAGCTTGCATATGTGGTGGGGTGGGGTTCAGTTCAGGCAGACGGTGGGAGCTTTTGGCGAGCATGTAACTAGCTGGAAGCTATGATGGAGCTGCTTAGTCATCGTTTGCCATAAAATCGCCCGAGCCCGAGCGGAAAGGTAAAGTCTGAGGCGCATGGGTTGTTTGTGAGACATTCGTAGTCACGCAGACCTTGAGGTGATGGGGAAGATAGAGACAGATAGTCTTCTTCGGTACATAAGTTATAATGTATGCGTCTATACTGTGCTTCGTAATTTACAAAAGGTCCGTCTTCTACTAGTACATATCGATCGACTTGGCCTCTCCCACCACAACATGAAATAACATCTCTATCGTGAATAATGGCCACCCAGCGCACCGCATTCTGCGGACATTGTGCGTACCACTTTACTGCAAAGGCTAGGCCGTCACATCTGACATTCCAGCACGGTCCAAGGCCGCCGCCTTCTTCTGGGCCATGAATTCACCAATCTTCTCCAGCATCTCCTCTGTGAGCTCTGGCTCGCCTGCTGTATCCTGTAGTTCTCTCTGCCTCTCGTGATATTCCTCAAGAGGGGTCTTCATCGACTTGATTGCTTCCATACGGCCCTTCTTCACAACCTCTTCCATCTCCTTCTGTTCTATGTACCATTTCTCATGGCGAGTTCTGAATCTTGAGTACTTGTTGCGCAGCTCATCAAGCACCTGATCTGGCATAGGTGGTGCCAGCAGATTGTAGTAGAATGTTCGCTCTTCGACTTGCTCACGGATCGTATCCGCCTTCATGGTCTCGAACTCGGGAACCTCAACCTCGGGCCAGGGAATGACCATGTTGAGTGCAGGCACAATTCGATCCCATTTGTTGCCGTACTGCCAGCGATCGAGGGACATATTGGGTGACTGCATATTAGGCGGTACAGCCTTGAGTTGGTTAATGATGGCGTCCTTCGTGACTCCAGTCTCGGGGTTCTTGATGGGGTAGACCAGACGAATTGATCCGATGGAGATTGGCACCGACTGCGAGCGAACAGGATTGTCAAACATTCCAACTGTCAAAGCCTACATAAATGAAGTGTAAGTAAGGGTCGAACAGGTCCCTAAATGTTTGACAAGCAATACAGGTATCGAATCTTACCCTGTGGTGGTTTTGCAGTCTGACAGTGCCGCTCTTTGGCTGCACATCCTTGATGCGATCAATTTTGCCCTTGTCAGGGCCATCCATAATGACAACTCGGTCTCCAGGAGCAAGATTTAATTGTCGGACACCGCCAGCCCAAGCACATCTTTGTTCGATAAGCTGAGGTTTAATGTACTGGCTTGCAAAGTTCGTCCAGTCATGTCGTGCTGACTCTTTCATAGCTCCGTAGTTGTTGAATCCCAGGTCCCGTTTTGGCGCCAGGGGGCCCAACTCCCAATCTTCTTTTCTAGCCTGTCTAGATTCCTTCAAATTTTTCGTGATCTCAGCTACAGCGCTTTTCAATGCCTCACGGCTCCGTACTCTGGAGCCAAGGTTTTCTTGTTCCATCCGCTGGCGTGTTCGGCGGGTTGCCTGACGTTGAGCCTGGGCTGCTCGCTTGACGAGCTTTTCCATCTTGTCGGCGGTCAGTCGCAGAGAAAATTCAGTCGATACTGTTTCAACGCAGCTCGATTACTCAATTGGCAACTTGGTATCTCTCGTGGGAATTGCTGCCTTCCATAGACGTATTCCTCAATGGCTGTCGCGTGTCAGAAGTCTCGGCGGACGATCAGTTGGAGTGAAGCTGGGAAATTCTCATTGTGCCATTGTGCTAACGGAACTAGCCGGTCCGGGACAAGGAAGCTGGGTTCGGCAGCTCTAGGGTAAGTTGGTTTTTTTTTTTTTTTTTTTTTTAATTGCTCCCGGAGAGCATATATACAGGATCTGCCTGCAATGTTGAATAAAATCAAAAGTTCCCTCATTTTGTGACAATGGGCAACACTACCTAGGTACTCAATGTCACAATAACCTTATGACTGACCCCTATGTACTCTGTACTCTGTAGGCTATCTCAGGGTCCGGGCAGAAGTCGGAGCGCCTTCAACAAGTGGACCAGGCACCTGCCACACAACCACGGAGGAAAAGGGATTGTGAGAGACGTTTGAAGTTGTGACAAGGTAAAATCTTGGTAGTTTAAGCAATGACCTACCGAGAAGGCAGCCTGATTGAGATGACATGGATGAGGTCTGTTGAGGCCTGCCAATAACTAGTCTGTCACCTACTCTAGGCGTGACGCAGGACCAAACGAAGCAAGCGGCTCTTGCTTTCCAAGTCCTACACTGGCGTGCGCAGTCCTGGGAAGGAGCAACACAATTGTGTACGCGTACGTGTACGGTGTGCATGTACCAACACCGACACAGTTCAAAGAGCACATATTAGCAAGGAGGCCACACGGGGCAAACCACACAAGGGTACGGAAAGCAAGTACATTATGGGCAGCGGGTAAAACACGGCAACCTGGAGAACAAATACAGAAATTTTGTCTTGTTTTTGGGGGCGACATGTTATTTACTACTGACCCATAGTTACTCCGTACTCCATACCTCCCTCTCTAACCCCGAAAAGAGGCATGTAAGCGCAATGCAGCCCCTTAATCTTGAACAGCCTCAATAGTGCAGTGAACGTATGAGAACACGTGGTTTGGATATTCTCGAAGCAGAACATCAGGCGTCAGTGCACTTGCACCGCCCACTGCCCCTGTAGAGCGCATGACTATCATCGCTGAACTCTCGGCTGTCGTAGGCTGAATACCTAGGTACCTAGGTAGGTACCTACTCAGTTATGGGACTAGAGACCGGGGCTTCCCCCAGATACATCGAATCTTACCATCCATATGCTCCCAGCCATATGCCCCCTCGCCAGCGCAGGGTTGCAGTCAAGTACTCGTGTTACTACTATAGGTACCTAGGAGGTACTTGGTCGCATGGGCGCCGGGGCTTGCACTCCGTATCTGAGGCAGGGACCGCTCCTGAGGTCGACTTGGACACAGAATTGATCACAATCATGTGCTTGGTCCTCCTACTGACTGATGATGGAGGACGGCTGGGAGAGCACCAGACACATTGCTAGATACCTCCTAGGTACCAGACATTCTCTACCTACCAGGTACCAGGTACCAGGTACCTAGGAGGTAGATAGGTAGGTACCTACCTACCTAGGTACTTACTATCGCGTGCTCACCCGGATTCTGGGGCAGTCATGGGCTTGTAAGCTAAAGGTAATCAAGAACAAACATATTCATACATCTCTCTATGACTAAATGAAAAGCTGTCCCACAATTGATAGCAAAAAACTCGACCCTCTCGAATATAGCGGCCCATGTGCGCCGCGAACGACATCCCCTAGCTGGCCACGGAGGCTTAATAGAGGATGGGTGTTCACTGGTACATGGGTACTTAGGAGGCAAGTACATGTATGCTCAAGGTCAGCCTCACTTGTTGCAGTGTCCTTGCAGCGTCACCCCGTTACTTGCTAGTACCATCACTGAGCGGCCAGTGAGCAATCCCCCCAAAGCCGCCCCAGTGTCCGGCAGTCGCCTTGCTCTAGCGGCAGCTCTAGCAGCAGCGCAGCAGCAGCAGCAGCAGCGTCTGCAATTGTCATTGACATCTTTGCCCCCTTCTGACGTGCGTTACGTCTCCTTCCTCTCTCCTCTTCCTCTTCCTCACCTCGACATTCCTTCTCCGTAAATCCTACACTTCATCCAACGCATCATCGATCGCATCACTTCGTCCGCCTCTATCCCAACAGCAGCTTCATCTTCTTTGCTCATCGCCTTTACTCCCACCAATTCAAACCATGGCCGAAATCCGTCGAAAGCTTGTCATCGTTGGCGACGGTGCCTGCGGTAAAACCTGCTTGTTGATGTGAGTTGCAGCTCCCTCACCTAGTCCGCTCCTTTGTCTTCACAGTCAGGTTTGCACACGCACGCACACGCGCACTCATGCACCCAAGGCTGTCTCGGCATTTGGCTCAGTGAGACGACTGCGGCGGATGCCAATAGAATTATTGCCTTTGCATTGCAGGGCATGGCCTACTCTAATTTTAATACTGACCATTTCACAGCGTTTTCTCTAAGGGCACTTTCCCCGAGGTAAGAACAAACACCATAACCTCCTTGCATCTCCTAGCACGGCAAGACGCGCCACGTCTCGATCTGTCGACCGGCTTCATTACGATCGAGAGTCTCTCGCTTGTGGTGCTGATCGATAATATCGTTCGAGCGTCTGCGACCGGCAGCCTATATCTGCCACTCGCCGTGGGCTGTTGACTAGGTTTCATTTGCAGCGAGAAATGAGCCTGTGTGGGTTGGTGACTGCAGAGATCAAAATGCTGATTTCGAAACATCAGGTCTACGTCCCTACTGTCTTCGAGAATTATGTGGCCGATGTTGAGGTTGATGGCAAACATGTCGAGCTGGCCTTGTGGGATACGGCTGGGCAAGAAGACTATGATCGTCTACGTCCTCTGTCGTACCCCGACTCCCACGTTATTTTGATCTGTTTCGCCATTGACTCACCTGATTCCCTCGACAACGTCCAGGAAAAGGTATGATTTAACCTTGATTTTCCGATCTCACTGTTCAGGGTGTCAGCTCGGGCACAAATAAGGGGAAAGACTTTGCTAACTATGCTCGGTATCTAGTGGATCTCCGAGGTGCTTCACTTTTGCCAGGGGCTACCGATTATCCTGGTTGGCTGCAAGAAGGATCTGCGTTACGACCAGAAGACCAACGCCGAGCTGCAAAAGACGAACCAGAAGCCCGTCACCCCCGAAGCTGTAAATATGATCCACCCCCCCCCCCCCCCTAACACATCCCACGTGATAGTCCAGCAGTATCTCGCCGTGTCTGCTTTGAGTTGATGATCTAGAGCCGCCAGACAACAGTGGAGCTCTTCTCTTGCTACAATTCTGAGGCTAACCTTTTCACTCAATGACAGGGCGAGGAAGTCCGAAAGAAGATCGGTGCTTACAAGTATCTCGAATGCTCAGCCAAGACCAACGAGGGTGTCCGCGAGGTCTTTGAGCACGCCACCCGTGCTGCTTTGTTGTCCCGCAGCAGCCGCAAGAGCAGTCGCAAGAGGTGTCTTGTTTTGTAATTAGTAGTCAACTCAGGAGCTCATCCATACCCGATACAACAAACTTGATATTTCTTTGGCGTGCTGGCCTTGGTAATGCAATCATCTCTTCAGTTCGGATTTTACAAACTTTGGTACGCCTGTTCGGATGAGAAGGGTTGAGAACGGCCTACGTTGGTGCAGGCTATACTGGCTGCATAGGTTTTCGGAATTGGAGTTTATGTCTCGCCATGCCTCTGTCTTGCTCCTGGACCGATTCCGTAAACGTTTGCACTATAGATGCTCCCGACTTGTACTTGGGTGTTTGATCTTTGAGGTTCTTCTACGCTAATGGTGAATGGGTGAGGTATGAGGCGCTGTTCTAAGGTCATTCAACACTTAGCACTCGAATCCCATCTGGCATCTTCCTACCTGGTGAAGAAGACCAAAGAGGTTGTGCGCAGTACAAAGGGCTTATGGGTCTTTCGAAAGCGGCCGTTTGTCGAATCTGACAAGCAGACGAGATGGTGCCTAGTTCTTTATGTATTTGTCGCTGTATGAGGGAAGGCAGGCCTAAACTTGGGACATGGTTAATTTTGTGTTAAGTGGGCTGGAGATGATGGATCGAGGAGCGTACAGAAGAAGAGAAGTCAGGAGGATTGATTGTGGATTTGTTCGCACGTTGAGTGGTGCAGGAGTCGTGGCGCGCCAACGCCCGCTACGTGATAAATTCTCGTTGCTTTTCGCGGTTTTCCCCTCGTTTGTCGTTGTTGCTGTTGCGATTTTTAGAGCAAAATTGTAGTTTTTTTTTTTTTTTTTTTATCAAACCTGGCTATGTACGGGGATGCCGTGACGATGTGTTTCTGTGATGATTTCGGGGTTTCCACGAACAAGCAGATGTGCGCTTTAGCAACAGACTGGCATGACCAATTTCACGGAATGCACAGAAGACAGAACGAATGCTTTAGTTGCCAAGCGAGCGTGTTCAAGTAGCTATCGACTCCAACGTGGCATACGGCCATACTAGTTCTTGTCCTTTAGCCGTTCTGTCCATCAGCCTGCCAGCATTTCGTGCGAAAGCAACTGCGTGCAGATGGAAGTGCAACAATCGCCACCCATCAAACACCACTCCCGCTGTAGTCTGCATCATTCATAAAAAGAGAAGTCCTCATTGGCCATCACATGGTTCATCATCATCGTCATCATCATCATCATCAACATCATCAACATCATCATCGTCTTCGTCGTCTCATGAATTCACCTTAGCATCGAGACGAGAGCCCAGCTAGTTGGGGCAAGTCTAAGCACGTCAGCTTTAGTACCAGGTAGGTGAAGCATGCTACGTACGGCACCGCAGGAAGTGCAGGTCTTGGAGTCGTTGGCGATGGAGGCGCTGCACTTGGGGCAGGAGGCGTGGTTGGCGTTGACGAGCATGATTAGATGTATTTCTCTAGAGGTTCTTGTTCTTTGGTTTGGGAAGATTGGGTTTGGGGGGACGAGGGTTATTTAAGGTGCGGGGTTGGGGTTGGGGGGCTGTGCTTTTTATGTTCTTTCTGATTTGCGTGCGTTTTGGGGGGGACTGACAAGAGTGGTTGGTTATTCATGCTTTATTTGATATTTTTTCGTACTGGGACTTTTTTAATCTCTTCTCTTCTTCTTTCTTTGTTTTGCATTTTCATTTTCATTTTCATTCTCTTTTTCTTATTTGATTTCCCTTTTCTCTTCTGTTTTTCGTATTTGATTTTCCTTCTCTCTTCTCTTCTTTGAGCATGCCCGCTGCTGACGTGCTTGGTCCTCGTGATAGGATGTGGGGGGGGGAGGGGGGGGTGATGAGGATGGTACGGCAGTATGGCATGGCATGGCGGCTATGGCGGCTCGCATTATTTGCACTTCACGGTGAAGGGGGGCATCGCCATGTGAGTGGGTATGGATGCATTGCCTGGCGTGGCCGAGCGGACATTCGGCGTCGTTTCAAACGGTGCTCGATCTGCTGGTTTTCAGTTTGGCGAACCTGGCACTTGAATGCTGGCCATGTATCATGCAAGGCCCTTCTGGATACCATGATGCATGTACGTTGATTCTCTCCGGCGTAAATTCCACTACGGGGAATCTTCTGCAAATAGAACGCGCCCTGGTCGCTGTTTTTAATAATGGATATTGTGTATTGTGCTGGCATGGTACAAGTCAATAAGCGCCGAGGTTTCGGCTTCTGTTTTTGTCTTCTGTCTAGCCGTTTAAATTAAAATGTATCCTTATCCCAAACGCCGTGAGTGTTTCCATCGCGCCGGCCATTCCTCGAAAGTAAAACTATACCTGCATGCTAAAATCAAAGCCTGTAGAATCACAATTACATGGGCATATCATACACACTGTGCTGCCTCCCCGCTTCCTAAACACGCATTAGCATAATCGTTTGGACTTGGAGCAGCAATAGATAGACCAAGGACTCACCATTGACCATCTTGCCAATGGCCTGGACCACGCTAATCACCATGACCGCCACGCCAAACGCAACAATCGCGTAGGAAACGTACGTCCGCCAGCTCCGCGTAGTCAGCCTGATGTAGCACATGGGCGGCAGAATATATGCCATCGCCACGGCACTCGTCGCACCAACGAGCTCAAAGACGATGCCCAAATCACACGTTAACAAGCTGAGGCCCGTAGCGGAGACGACAAGCCCTGTGCTGAAAATGAGATGACGGCGAAGATTGAAGTCCTCGTCCGGGTACCAGTACGTGAGCATGACTTCGCGGCAGACGAACGCCTCGAGAGGCAAGGTAGTGAGCATATTGAGTCCGAAACACAATCGGGCGACGTTGACCATGCTGTTGTCGGAGGGGAAGTTGTTGAGCACGTTCCCTAGCGTCTTGTCGCCAAAGGTGAGAAATCCCGCGAGCGCCATGGCCAGGCAGGCGAGCATGGAAATACCCGTTGAGTAGTGCGTTACGCGAGAGAAGTTGTCGATTGTGGGTGTTTTGAGGGAGCCGTAAATTAGGAGTGAATTGTGGTGACATACAAATGCTGGATCGAGTTGTTAGCAACAGAGTTGCACCTTGTTTTCCCCGGCACTTTCTATGAATGGTCTGGAACATATAAATGTGTGTGTGTGTGTGTGTGTGCGAGAGAGAGAGAGAGAGAGAGAGAGAACGTACCGAATGATATCACGCCAATTGCCTGGAAAATGCCCCCATCAACAGTCAAAAGTGACATGCTAAACGACCCCCTGGCCTCAGGCGGTACAAAGAAGCCCTGGATTATGACCGTCGACACAATGATCAACATGCCAATCAGCGCAAAAGTGCTCGCCCTGGCGAGTTTGGCGATATCTCGGTACAAGGTCAAGGGGTAGCTCACGCCCATGACGAAGACGGCAATGGCGACTCGCCTGTCAGTCAGGAGCCCAATCCCAGGCACGCCCCCCAGACTGGGCCATATGGCAAGCAAGACGTGCGGGATGGTATCGCCAACAATGACGCCAAAAGCGACCATGCCGCCAAAGGCAAAGACCCATTGGGCGATGCTGATGGCAATGAGCCCCGGCCTGCCGAAGCAGTGCTCTACGGTGCCCTGGAAGCTGCTCGTCCCGCTGAGCTTGCTGTTGATGACGATGAGGCAGATGGTCCAGTCCACTACAACGGTCAAGCCGACGAGCAGGACAATACCTGCCAGGAGTCCTGCCTGTCGAATCGCGTAGGGCTGACCGATGATGCCTGCGCCAATGATGGAGTTTGCCATGTTCATAAAGGCAGATTTCAAGCCCGACTTTGGGCGTCGCATCTCTTGTTCCAGTCGATCACCGTCGTCGTCTCCGTCGTCGCCTAGCGTGTTGGCAACAGACACGCTGGGCGCCTCCATATCCGTCAGAAGAGGCACGCGGTGCGAGTGAGGCCCCCGTCGGCCCCCGTCGTCGTCAAACTCGAAGCTCGTTCCCGACGGTCTTCCATCATGCGCCCGACCGTTCACTTCTCCCATTATAGAAGGACGAATGTCAAAATGCACTCGGTTCGACGTGCGTGGTGTCTTCCGCGGCCGCGGAGGAGATGGCTCGTGTTTCCCCTCGTAAACGACCAAGTCGTCGTCGCCATCGAAGGCGCCGTTCTCTAGCAAGCCACGGCTTTCTTCCAGACGCCCGTTCGGCTCGCCACGCTGCTTGGCCTCGCTCATCATTTTTCATCAATTCAAGGGGCCGCAGAGACTCGACAGAGACATCTTTGCTAACTATGCCGTTGTGTGTCCGGAGCAGAGTGCGGAACGTGCGGCTGAATGGCGGTACGGAGTAGTAACTAGGGGGGGGGGGGGGCACAAGCTGAGGAGGATATGAACGGTTTTGGGACAAGGACGATTGGGGGTGCGGCAGAGAAGGCTAAAAACGGTGTTTCGATTTCCGTCTTGTATCAGTCCTTGCGTGACGAGCAAAGAGTCTGGACCCGAATGGTTGCGAGGCTGGTTAAGGACAGTATCAGGACAAAGGAGAGACACAGACAGGGAGAATACTAGTAGTGTATTGCAGATTTAGAGGTTGAACAGTGCCACGCCAACATCAACGAACGATCTGGTCTGGTCAATAGTTACCGGACATTGAACATTGAACATTGAACCGAGTTCGGAGGGGTAATACCAATCAATAGTCAACGTACGGGCGCTTGGGGCATGTCCAGTGACCCGTGGTGCTGATATTGGGCCTAAAGCCACCACCAGCACCAGTAAAAACATCACTCCACGTGGCCCTCAGTTATCATATCATTTCCATGGCAGATGCGGGCGAGTATTTCCATGTTTGAATGGAGTAATGAAATTCGCTCACAGTCGCTTGTGCATCGAGCCTCATTAAAATACTATACAGATATACAAATTACACTCATTTGTTACCATAATCACTCCGACCGCCTGCCTACTCATCACCTTGTCATCGACCCATCAAACATGTACAAAGAATAGGCCATATGGGTATCAAGACATTATCCTTATTCTTGCCTCATTGACAAGACACGTTGCGTATAATCAATCATCAACGCCACCATATTGACCACTCATGAATCAAGGTCGTCTTGTCCGTGCAAACTGACAGAATCTGCTTCATATTGGCAGTCTTCTTCATGACGACATCATCAGAGCCAGCACTGTCCCTGACATTATGGCAGCTGCCATGCTGGCAAACCGGCTTGGTCCTATGCCTGCCGCCGCCGAATCCGGGGATTTCGTAGGCTTGTTCGTCGCACTGCTGGTTCCTGTAGCGCCGGTAGTACTGATCCCTTGTGAGAGAGTCGAGAGAGTTGGGCTGGCCGAGTGGGAGACGTCGGCAGTCAGCGCAGTCGCAGTGCTAGTCGTCTTGATTGATGACCCAACGGTATTAGAAGAAGAAGAGGAAGAAGAAGAAGAAGAAGCCGTAGTGCTGCCCTGGGACCCGGCTGCAGCGGCGAAGCCAATGCGTCCTTGATCTTTGTCGAATACGGTGTAAACATTCTTGAGAAAAGTGGCGCCCAAAAGCCATGCGCCTTGAACCACTTCATGACCATAGATATTGCTCGTGCATTTGCCTGCGCTGTCCTTTGGTGAGATCCAATCCTTTGGTGAGAGTTGGTAGTCAACACCAGAGAAAGTAAACGCCAGTGTCTTTTTACTGTCGCAAGGGACGGTGTATGCCATTCCATCTCCGCTGGAGGATCCGGGAATGATGTCGTGGAGCTTCTTGACCATGTCACGCGAGCCAAAGACAAATGAGGTGCCGGTATCGATGTAGGCAAGAACATTGCCACTTTCAGCCTTTTTCCCATCATAAGACATGTCATCGATTTGAATGGACCAGCCTGTGCCGTTTGAGTCGACTGTCGTGTATTTGATGTCACCAGTGTACCTATCAGGGTCTGTAGCACCAAACCTGATTTCACCATTGTTGACCCCGTCCGCAGCACGATTCAATGAGACCCCGAAGATGTTTTTGTCGAGCTTCTTGCCATCAGCCAGTACTTTTAGGAAGTTGTCGCTAGCTCCTTGACTTATGGACATTCCAAGAATACCGTCGAAAGCAAAGCGCGTGAAGTCGTCAGAAACTTGTGAAGCGAGCCCAAATGTGTACTTGACGCTGATTCCGGCCACGCTAATTGTATCGGAGACGAGATTGCCCTTAACGGTCCCTGAACCATATGAGAGGGAGAAGGACTTTTGGCTGTTGACAAAGGTGTCCGAGTCGCCGGGGCCGAAGATGTTGTGCATTGTACAAGGCTTATCCGTGCAAGCTGAGCCCATAACCCAACTTGATCCTGCACCCGCGTCGAGTAACAGGTACAACTCCTTACTCTTCGACCCTAACTGCGCCTTCACGAAGTATGAAAAATCGGTGCCATCCTGGTCGATCCCGGCGGTCATGGGTTGGGCAGGTTTTGTTGCGTCCATAATCTTAAAGTTATTGACTGACCTCTTGAGAAGGCCAACGCCAGCTTTTGCGGAGCCTTCAGCTTGATTGTGCGAAAACTTGGACTTCAGCCATGCAGCTTGCTTGGCAGCCTTCTGGGCAGGGGAGTCATCATTCTGCGATTGACAGTCAGCAGAGAATCACATTTACAGGACAAGCCGGTCTTCCCGAAGCATGACACAACGCCATAGGGAACCAGGTCTAAGCATGACGAACCGGAGATGCTCTCTGCTCGATGGCAAGTACTAGGCCGTCCTTGACTAGATCTGCAGCAGCATTTCGTTTGGCTTCGGCCAGAAAAACGAGCTCTTCCTTCTCTTTCAACCAAACAGGCGTGTATGGATAAAAAGCAGATGCGCTGTACGTCCACAAGACCAGCTGCAGAATAACAGCCGGGATCATGCTGGAGTAGTTATGGTAGTACTAGACGTCGCACACCATGGAGATACCCTGATACCCTCGGAAGGTGGGCGAAATAAACGATAGTCCAACTAACACAGCGTGGCCGACGGAAGCAGGTTGTCGCACGAGGCCGGCCCGATCCAGATCATCTGAGGAACGATAGACAGAGTTGGATAGCAGTTAATCGAGTGGCTAAGGAAAAGAACCGGGTGCGCAACGCTCGTAATAATTGTTGAGGGAGGCACGAGCGGATTACATTACTATATCGTTGACGTCATGGATATGATTGAAAGCACAAGCAGGAGCAGGTTATATTATTTGTTTATAACATCAGCGTTACTGAGATTCTAAATCTCTTTTCTTTCTCTTCTTTAATTAATTCTATAATTATTTTTATTATAACTTCTATAGGTTATAAGCTCGGCTTATAACGCTTTTTTAATTGTTAATTCTAGGATCCTCTATAAACCCTAAATAACCCTACTATTTAAATTTTATTAAACCTTATAACTGCACTATTACTACTATTGCTCTAGCTATTATATTGCATTAAGTCTATTACTGCTAATCGATCTAATTATTATTTTCTTGCTTATTTTATTAAATTTATTGTTTAAATATTAGTTTTAAATTAAAAGTTTTATTTCTAATTAGTAAATAATCTTTTTACGCTATTTAGAACTTTTTAGCCTATTCTATATATAATATTAAAATTTTTTGCTGCTGTTTATACATTAAACACTATTATAATATCTACTAAGATAAAAATTAATTCTACCTTATTCCTTAAGCTTAAAGCTAATAGTAGAAACTATTTTATTTAGTAAAGAACCTAAATATAAGTATTTAACTTTATCTTATTAAATAATATTATACTTAAAAAATAAACCTATTTTACTATAGTAGCTAACTAACCTACTTTTAATAAATAAGATTTAAAGGCAATAATTATATTAATAAGCTCTATTTATTCTAATCTTAGTCTATTTATTGCTAGTTATAATACTGCTGCTAAAGTATAAACTCTCTTATTAAATTGTTTTAATTATAATATAAGTAACTTAACTATTTACTTATTTTAATAATTAATAAATTTAAGATATAATAATAATAAAGATTTAAAGAAATATATTAATCTATTCTAATAACTCTAGAATAAATTATTAGTGTTGGAATCGTCATGACTCCATCGTGCGATTCCGGCGCCTGCGTGGGTGGATACAACCGCTGATTGGTTGCATCCGCACATTAGTCTCTACTTACATCGGGGTCGCCGATACCCCTTAATTCCCCCTTAGCACAATACTATACCTAAGGTATATAAGGCATCCAATAGGGTATATAATATAGCCTCTTTTGCTAGTTAGATATAACTCCTAGATAACTAAATTTAAACCTCTTGTTACGGGATAATCCTACAGACCCGCAGGTCACTAGTGCACGTAACCGCAATTATGTATAAGTAGTTAGAAGCAACACTTAAGTAGTTAGATTAAACAATTAACAATTATTCACTAGAACACTATTTCTAGATGCTCCTTACAGAAGCTCTTATAACTCCTCTTACGATTTATTATATAACCTATTAAATCTAATAACCTATTATTACTTCTAACAAACTTACGCTAGATCTCTCTATAATAAGTAGTAGTAATTACTTCTAATTATTACTAACTCTTCTTAAGCTTAAAAAGCTAAAATTATAATATTTAAGATAAAGTAACTTTAGAAGAAGCTTAATAAAAGAAATTATATTTCTTTTACTAATAAAGAACTTAAAACTATATATTAATTCTATAAATTTTACTACTAAAATCTAAATTTCTAGATTTAAAAAAGGGATTTTATACCTTAAAAGAAAAGAAGCTTACTACTTTATTTTACTTACTATAAATTTATTAATAAATAGCTTAAATTATATAACTAACTTAAGCTAATAGAACTACTTTTTTACTAAAATACTATTAATGCTTCTATAGTATAGTAGATATAGAGGTAGATTAATAGAATTATTAATAAAGCTAAATCTACTAAACTTCTTATAGATTTACTAATAGTAATACTAAAAGGAAAAGCTAAAGCTAAATTATTTAGATTTAATAGCTTAAGAGATACTATCTATAAAGCTAATGCTAGTTCTACCTAAAATATTAAAAGAAAGTAAGTATAAAGATCTAAATTTATACTACTTACTAAAAAACCTAAATCTATTAAATATACCTTAAACTACTAAAAAGAACTTACTAATTAAAAAACTAGCTAAAATCTTATTACTTTTATAGGCTTACTAAAGGTTTTATACCCTTAAGCTAAAGTATAAAGTAAAGAAAGTAGTAAAACTACTTAAAAAAGAGAACTCTTTATTAAAATAGCTTATAGGTTTTTCTATAGAAATTAGTAAGTAAATTAGTAGAATTAAAGAAGAATTAATTAATAAAATTAATAAATTATAAAGAGAATTAAATAATAAAATTATTACTCTTTAAGTAAAGTAATAATACTTAGCCTAAAAAATAAAGACTATACTTAAGCCTTAGAATAAATATAATAAATAATACTATACTTAATAAGGCTTTTAGCTTAAGAATTATAGGTAAAGAGCTTTTAATTCTTATTTACCTCTAAAAGATAACTAAAACTAAAAGTAAAGTTAAAAGTAACTCTTAAGTAAAAGAAACTATATAATATAGAGATACTTTAAATACTTTAGTACTTTTCTAAAAAAATAAAAGCTACTATAATTTCTAAAGAATCTATTA